>JAHQIW010006298.1:0-54607 GCA_019055375.1 Parelaphostrongylus tenuis
CATGTACGAATGGCGCGTAAGGGAAAATGTCATTGGAGCGGCACACCAAAAATAATAGAGATTGGAGGGATGATACGGTTGCAAATAGGCCGGTTAGGAAGTTGTTGACGAAGTTCAGAACTGGAGAGAATAGTCTGGAGGATCAATTGCACTCGGGCTCTCAGCAAGAAGCTCCATTAATGTTGTCATTGTTATTGTCAATGTTGTCTAGGCGAAATTTGTGCATGAGTAGCAAGCGAATTTATTCCCATGACAGCTCCATCTTAAAGCAAGCGGAGGCAAGCTCTATACCAAAATGTTTGCAATATGCGCGATCGAAAGGGACCAAAATCACGTAGTTCTAATCACCCCTAATTGATAGCTTCTGCCTTTACTGCTCCAGCGCCAAAACTTATGGAACGACTTAGTAAGGCAGTTTGTGAGACTTCAAGATCGTCCGTCACCATCCGTTCGTCCCGATCGAGAACGACGATGACGTACAAGACCAAAACAGCTACCAAATTATGCACTTCCTCTAAGGCAGTACCTCTTTTAATTGGCTTGACGACTGTTCTAGTTCAGTCAGCAAATGCATGAAGTGTTCCATTGTATTCGGTGACGAAATCAATAGGCGTTTCATCGCAGTGTCAACGTCTCTTGTGTGATATCCCAACAACTAGAGTGATTATTTCGAAAATTATGGAGAAATTGAAAAAGAACATCTAAAATAAACCAAAACATCATGAGAATCATAAGACAAAGAGTTATTGGAAGCAGAACCAATCTGTTCAGAATAACAAGAACACTTCGCTTCAATCCTCTCGGAATCACGGACCCAACCCTCTGCGGCTCTAAGCTCTAGCGTGTCGTGTCTAACAATGGCATCGAGCCCCCAGCGTGCCATTGTTAAACACTACGCTGGGAATCAGATACGCCAACGACTGGATTCGTGGTCCCGAAAGGGTTGAAAGAGTTTAAAACAAACTCTGACCTGATGAACTCTATTGATTCGAAAACCACGCTCCGTATCGACACAAATCACCTTGAGTCCTCTAGCGATAGCCACAGCCGTAAGATGCATGCCAAAATACTAGTACTTAGTACTCAAGATATTTATCAGTACACAAAATAAATACTCAGGATGCTTAAAGTAAATACTCAAAATATTGACACACTTAACAATATACCCAGAAACTCAGGATACCATTCTATGGACCATCAGAGTCATTCTGATGCTCATCGCGCGACGTCAAATCTCACTTAGCTACTGTGATGGCGGCGTCGCGTCTCGTGGGAAAGCAGGCGGACAGCCAGACATGTGTGCAAGGACATACAGTTTGTGCCTGTTTGTTTAACTGCCGCGCAAGTGGCAGCAGACGTTGCCTGCCTATCAACACTAGTTTTCAAAGGGATACCTACTAATGCATAGAAGAAATACTTAAAATACGTGGAACAAACACTTGAGATACTTGGGATAAGCAATAGAAGGGTAAAGCTCTTAGAGTTTATCAATCTCTGAGGCATGAGCCATATATTCGCCTTCGAATTGCAACTTCGTTTGAGGTGAGTGAATGCATATCCGAGTTTCACAATGACTCGCGGTGACCTACCGCTGCAGTGAGTCAGCGCCACTTATTCTCCCAGGGAAGTCTAGGTCTTGTTTGGTACCAATTTACCATACCGGAGAGATGCTTGACTTGGTGAGCCATGAGCGCGAGATCCAACCATCGACCTTGTATGCGACGCAGAGCACCTCTAAACACTGCGTCACATGCGTTCTGCCGAACGGCGAGTCTACTTCGAACACCTATCAAAATATTAAACATCTGAAATACTTGCGCATAGTTGGAATCACCTGTTACCTGTTGTTTCGGTGATACTAGAGTGACTCGAGCGGGTACCAGCAACTCTTCCATTTTTCCCTATCGCGTGCAAGAGTAGCCCAGTGGGTCCTCGGCCTAGGGATTCGCTAGGCATCATATCTTTCTTCTAGTCTTCTCGTGAAGAAATCACACCATCGGATTGGTGGTATTCTTGCAGGGCGCTGATTATCCCAACGGATCCACTCGGTAACGCCTCTAGTCTATCGGTTGTCGTTGAAGCGCATCACTTGTCCGCCCACCTTATTTTCGATATCATGGCGTGCAGAACGGAGTCTCTGATTTTCCGTCGTTGACGTAGGTCGGGGCTTTGGATCCTTTCTCTCATTTGGGAGATACTGGATAGTCCTAGCAGAGACCTTTCAACAGCGTCTTCAGTAAGACAAAGCCTTTTTTCTGCCTACGTAGTTACCACTTTTTTGCTACATATGTCAGGGCAGGGATGATCGTCGAGCTGAAAAGGTGGGCACGGAGTCGGATGTTCTTTGTCCTCTTCACTACATCCTCGATGCTCTAAAACGCTCCCCAAGATTCTCGTTCCCTCCTGCTCAACTCTGGAGCTTGGTCGTTCATCATGTTGATTTCACGACCAAGATAGACGTAACTGGAGCATTCGGAGATTGTCGTTCCGCTGAGCGCGAATGGAGCATGGCTCACGGCTCATCACCGCGAGTTACTATAAGGCCAGATATGAATTCAGTCACCCTCAAACGCAGCCAAAAATTGACACGAATATAGGGCACATGCCTCAGGGATCGATCAACACCAAGACCTTTGTGTTTTTATAAATGCGCGTATATATGTATATGCATGTGTATATAAATGCGTATATGTACATATATACACCTACACATATGCAATTTATATCCACATAATACGGAGGAGCCGTGGCCTAGTGGCTGTCATGCCCGTCGCGACTCGCGTGGGACCGAACCACAGCCTTCAACGCTCTCCGGCACACAATAAGAACGCTGTGTGGAACGCCACAGCCCGGCTATTACCGACATTGCAAGATGACGTCCACAACCGGTATTCCGCCGCGTTGGAGAAGACAGCGAAAAACGAACTTTTACTTCGTTTGAGTAATCGAATGCATACTTGACCTTTACAGTGACTCGCGGTGGTCTCCAGTATCGAATCAGTGCTGCTTACCCCATCAAAGAATTTTGATGTCATTCTGGTATCAAATTACCGACCCCCCCCCCCCCCGTGATAAATGGCTGTGTGAGCCACGGGCTCAAGATCGAACCACAATCCTGTGTGCGACGCAGAGCACCTCCAACCACTGCGCCACATCCACTCCATATATGTATATGTATGTATATAAACGCATACACATACATGGTCATATATATTTTATACACATATATCCCCATATACATGTGTATATACACACGTATGTTTACGCACATGCATATGTACATGTACATGCATGTATGCGTATATACATATAGATATATATAAGTATACATATATATAGACATATATATATGTAACAAGAGTGATAAAGGAAGGTATTAGTCTTTCAATAGTCCCCAAGCGAGTCAATAAGCCGTTATATAAAACTAACCATATTTGTGATTTGCCGCATCCGGCCTCACCAGAGATTTCTGTTATCGTTCCTCGAAAGAAACCACCACCTGACAAGTCATTTTCAAAAATAAACCAAGAAATTACAGAGCGCATTTAGGCTTAAAAAACTGATAGCACCGCAACTTTTCTTTAGCGTCCTGAAGTTTTAATTCATTTTACTGAACGCTAAGACCTGGTGAACGGCATGAGAAGACAGCTTTTCACAAATTAGTCACGTTGCTATATTAATTAGCTACATTATATCCACACAAAGCACTTCTCATGTGAAGTTTTTCTCGAAGAACGATAAGAGAAATCTCTAGGAAGGCCGGATACAGAAAACCACAAGTGCGGATAATTCTATAGACTTTTGAGGGCTTGTTGACTCACATGGAGACCATTAAAGGACCGATAATTCCCTAGACTTCTTCTCTAATATATATACATAATTTGTATACGTAGACGCAGATATGGGCATTTTCAAATGTGTATATAAACATGTGTATACGACCATACAGATGTGTATACATACAGACGTATATGTATACATATGAATATATATATACATATATATGGATATATATCTGGAGAGCAGGTACAGCGCAGTATCAGAGGTGCTCTGCGTCGCACAAAAGCTTGATAGTTCGATTTCGCAATGAACTCAGTACCATCAACTTGCGAAAACTGTCTTCTCATGATGTTCACCAGGTCATAACCCTTCTTAGTGTTTAGAAACATAAATAAGAACTCAGAACGCTAACGAAAAGTTGTGGCCCCATTACTTTCTCCAAGCCTAAGTCTAAGTCTAAGCTTAAGTCGAAGCCCAAGCTTCAGTGCGCTCTCGTAATTTCTTGTTTGAAAAAATCCATTGAATTACTCTAGCAACTGATGGAGGGACAATTCTCTACAGGGGCTGAAATCAGTGATAAAAGAAGGAACTTACCCATCAAATTGTCAAGTAAGGTGCAACCTGAAGACAGCGTAGCAGCACTCGACAACTCAAATTCGAGCAGGTCGCGAGCGGATTTGACCTCAATCGATCGCGTTCCAGACATTTGACCTCCAAGAAAAACACATTAAATCCAAGGAGTCGAAAGTAACAAACGACACACACTAGGATCCGATCTTTGTCAAAATCAAATAGGATAGGGAGGGCAGTGGCAGAGTGGTTGTGATGTTTGTCACGGCGCGTGGAGCCTAGTTCAACCACCCGTGGAACGTCACAGCCACGTGATCCTTGAGATTGCAGGGAGATAAGCCCCACGAGTATTCCATGTCATTCAAGAGAAAGACAAAAAACGAGTCGAAGGCTAGAACTTTTGGGATCCGCGCAATAAAGATTGTGTTGACGAGTACTGCGAAAAAAAAAATTTCAAATAGGTTAAGGTCTCGATAGAAAAGACTAACTTCAGTAAACTGATTGCTTGAGATCGTAATCTATAGATTTTTAAAACAATGGATGGAGATTAAAAAAAAATGAAAAATTAAAATACGCGCCGAGTAGTCGACGCGGAACGCCTCACCTCACGCCCAAATTAAATTCCTTCCCGCGCGCGCGCGCGATTCAGATACGTCTCGTACCGGCCACACGGTGTCTTCTAAAAAACACTGTACTGATTCCAGAACCAACCACTGATTTACCACGGCATTGTTCGATTAACTCCTTAGTTCTCTTAATCAGCGGACAATTCATTCAGTACAACATAGGGAGAAAGGGAGCGGACTGGGGAGCGTTTAACCCTTTGAGGACCAATGCTGATAGGCAGGCGGCTTCGCGCCGCCGCTTTCCTAAGAGACGCAACGCCGCCACTGGCTGTGTATGCATGTCAGGCTGTCTGTGCCTGCTTTCCCACGAGATGCGACGCCACCACTACAGTAGCCGAGGGGGATTTGATGTCGCGCAGCCTGATATAAAATGTACGATATGGTCCTTGAAGGGTTAAGAGCATCAAATACATAGTGAAGATGACGAAAACAACCGACTTCGTGCTCACCGTTTGACTCAGCTGTTATCCCTGCTTTAGAATGTGCAGCAGGAACCTGTCCGCTACGTAAGCAGGATGAATGATCACTTAGGCGCTATTGAACACGCAGTAGAAAGGTCGATGCTAGGAGTACCCTGTACCTCGTTAATGAGAGAAAGGATCCGGAGTTCTAACGCACGTACGATCGGAGGTCCAAGACGCCGTTCTACACGCCAGGATTTCCAATAAAAGGTGGGCCGCACACGTGATGCGCTTCAACGGCAACCGATGGAAGAGAGCCGTTACCGACTGTATTCCTCGGTATGTCAAGCGCTCCACAGCAGTGCCACCGACCAGATGGTCCGATTTCTTCACGAGAACACTAGAAGAAAGATATGATATTAAGCAAATCCCTAGAGCTAGGAGAACCCACTAGGCTATGCTAGCACCCGCTTGTCACTTGAGATCATTCTGGGACGACGGGTGATACATAGGTGATAGCACTATGGACACTGCAATATATGCAGTTGCAATGGCTGACGTTTCGGCAGTGTCGCCTTCTTTGGGGCCTGGAGAGTTAAACTTGACTTAGATATAAAAACTCCTAGGTCATGAGCAAAATCCGAACCTCAAGTGGCTACAAACCCGTCATTTCCCTTTCAAAAAATAAAGGGTAGGGGATTGAAGGACGGAGAAGAGAAAGAATTCCTCGGACCGTGTTTCGCATAGCACCGTGCGAAACGATACGCAGTGATGTAAATGCCATACTTTGTGATTTGAATTACGACTTCAGCTTAACTGGAGTTTGAAGCAGATCTTGCACCTCCTGAGCGCCCGTGGTGCAATTGTTAGATGTGCTTTGCACCACGTACGATCAATCGAGGGCTAATGGTTCGATTCCGCGCTCAAGGGTCACCAAGTTCTCCATCCCTCCGGAGATCGGTGAATTTCAGATTACCTAAATTGCAGCAGAACGTCAAGTCACGACTGGAGGACAGCATGTCATAAAGCTGAATTTGTCGCTTATATGTCCTTACGTTGTCATAATACTGTAAAATTGTCTTAACTGTTATATATTATAGGAATTCATCGTTTGTAACATCGCCAAAATTTGTTCGTTATTCTATATAAACGCATCGTCACTCAAAGGTGCTCGTACTGCTGCATTGTCAAGATCCACGTGGTATGGGATCTACACTATCGAACCAAAGGCAGTTCAGATGCTTAAGTTATTTTACCATAAAGAACATGCACCCGTCAGTAAACCCAACAATTGTGGTGTATCGACTACACCGCTACAACCTATGCTGTATTAAATATCTGTTTCTGCACGGTTTGTTTTCGCGAAGAAAATAATGCGCGCTATCAATCTCTGACAGTCGGTCTCATATTCAAATCGCGTGTTCTGCTGGTGATCGACAGATGACTTAGGCTGATTTAGTCCTTGTGTAAAAAAACGAAGTAATGGCAAGAATTTATGCATGGCAGTACAATATGGCAACGTAATGCAAGGCAATGATTGGATCATAAGATATTGCACCATAATGATAAAATTATTATGCCAATGATAGTGTAACGTAGTAAATATATTTAGAAATTAGTGCACGACCTCGGATGGGAGCTGAACAAAACAGAAGGCTCGATAGTGCAGTGGTTAGAATCGCGGTCCGCAAAGGTGGGACACGGGTTCAACTCCCGACCTCGGCTCATCGTTGTGCATATCACTCAGCATTCTTGGTATAATAGTCATAACATCATAGCACTACTATTAAAGCAGTAGAGGATGAATCGCGGTAGCTTATGTATGGATACGACCGTCAACTTTCTAGACAAAGTGACACATTAGTACAAGAAATATGGAGCTATCGGCTATACTTGGATGCGAATATAGCACAAGAAAATCGTATTCCACGCTCTCCGAGTCCTCACTAAGCGCACTGTGATTGATTCATCGTCTTGCGAGACAGCTTTCTATCCTTATTTCGCTTCGGTGGCACTGCTCCTGACGACACTTCCTCAAAAAAAACTTCATCATCTAATAACACTCTGCTTTAGTGGTAATCTTACACGAAGCTGTCGCGGAACTTCAATTCAGCTAACGTATCGACGTCTTCGTCTTCCTTCAGAGCCATGTTGATTCCAACAACCCTTCTTTCGTCCGATATGGCTCTTCGCAGTGGCATCGAATTGAATCCAGAGGAGGACCGCTCCATCGACTTGACCTCACTGATTTTTACATGAAAGGGCACTCCGAATGAGGTCAATCGCTAGAGTGATGCTCCACTGAATTCGACTGGATACGACCACACAAAGATCTGTATCGGAGGAATGAATGGCTGTAAACAATTGACTCAGAATACAAAACTACTGAGACATGAGCAAGTCTCGTAACTTGAAGTGGCTTTGAACTTACATTACCCTTTCATGAGAATAAAGGAGCAGAGGAGATTGGAGGACAGAAGAGGGGAATGCTCTCGCTACCTCACTAGTTGTTTGACGTGATTTGCCGTACGAAACAATAGGCAATAAATAAAGGTTAAACAATGTGCTCTAAACTAGGCTTCAGCTTAACTGGAGGTCAATGCCGATATGTGCCCCTGAGCGCACGCGGCGCAGTGTTCAAGGTGCTCTGCGACAGACACGATTGATCCGCGCTCAAGGCTCACCGAGCTTCCATCCCACCAAGGTCGGTGAATTAGATCAGATTTGTCTCGGAGGATGTTGGCACTATGATACAACGGGAGTCGCTGCGAATCATTATGAAGGCCAAATATGCATTAACCACCTCAAACGGAGCTAAAACTCAGAACAAATGCAAACATGATCTCCAGGGATGGATTAACGTCGAGAACTTTATCCTTTCTCATTTGGTGCTCCCCAATCCCATCGTGATTACTGACAGACACCGAATTTAAAAAATCCCAATGGTGTAACGGACAACTAAGTGAACCCCGAAAAAACGTAATCGTGGGTTCGAAGCCAAATCATCGTACCCTATCATGAAAAAAGAATAGGCAGCAAAATACTAGATTTTTGTAATTCGAATAAGATCAAGTCAATTCTGAAAAAGGCAAGGCGCCAAAATGTTACTTCGATAAAAGTTTTAAACCAACTTCGTTGTAGCTCGTGATTAGAACAAAATATAACTATTATTTATGTCGGTGATAATGAAAGCTAGTCCTCAAAACTACTGCTCCGTTATCCTTTCGCTGTACAAAAACTTCTCATAAGAGTGTTTAGTAATCATTTGAAAGCTTGAATCTCCGATGAGTGCGCTACGTGCTCCGTTTTTTGAAAAACCTTTTTACAACACTAGCAGAAAAAAACATTTGTGCTTCATACACGCGTATTTTCCGCACGACAGAATAAATTATAAATAAACTTTCGACAGCTTAAGTTACGGCATGCCAAAGCTACGCTTATTTTCCGGAAAGACCGCTTCAATGCAGTGACGCAGGAAAAATAGGATCGAGTGTGGCATTTTCGCTGCGGTCTTGGTGTCCGCCGGAAGTAGACTCGAGACGGCATTGCGCGAGCAACCAATCGAAATGCTTTGGCACGCCACATGTGAAGTGCGACTACTGTTATTCGTTTAGGAACTTCTTCTCCGCTTCGGAAGATATTCCAGATAAGACGTATGACTCTGATAGCGCAAGATTTCCCCTACACATTCATACGTGCTTCCGGCGAAGTGAAACTTGAAGTACGAAGCGGGTGTGAAATTAAATTTCATTCTGGATGCTACACCTTTTTAAAGGGTCTTTCCAGAAAAGAACACGTAGATGCATTAGCCAGAGATCTAAGCTGTCGAATAGCAACTAATACTATTATGAAAAAATCTTGTCCAGTGAAGGGCTTGCTCTTCCTTTTCTTCCCGGAACATAAAGAACCGAAAAAATCTCGACTACACTTGCCAACTACTCCAATGTGCTACTATGTATCAGCTTAGTTTTTGAATTATAACAACATGTATGTAACAAACCTGACGCCCGTTATAAGTACTTGTACTGATCACTTCTGATGAAATCCATCACACCCTGTGCACCTCTCGCATCAAACTGCTCCTGTAATCAGAACATCACTTAGATATATGAAGACGACGAACAACCAACATTGTCGTGAACGATGCCCTTTGTATCTTTTTCCTCCTTCTAACCACTTTCTTGTAACTTTTTCCTTAAGTATTCTTCGCTTTCTCCGATTTAGGAATAATGAACAGGTACTTGTTGAAACAACTAAGGCGCAAATGACCACGCAATCTCAGAGAATCAATGGCGGATAATCGCACTTGTACGACTTAGAGGGGGTGAAGGATAGAGTTCGCGGTGTTGATTACTCTCTGAGGGACCACCAAACAATCGAGCTCGCCAAAGCATTGTTGGAAGCGATCGAACGCATGTATGACTTTCCCACTGACTCGCGGTGGCCTACCGATCTATGAATTTAGTGGTACTATACTTGCAGATATGACTGGTATAAATTTGCCGACTACTGATTGACGGAATGATTGGTGAGCCATAGGTAGAAAGTAGACCGTCGATCACGTGTGTGTGTTGCAAGGCACCTCTAATCGCTGTAGAGTAAGTAATGCGTGAAACTACGATTCCCTCTGATCCTCCTCGAGTGCCATTCTCACTAGAAATACCATTCTTGCTTTACCACGTCTTTACCAAAAGAGAGGATTGACGACGGGGCTCAGACATTTGTGTAGAGCTTTCTCAGTACTCTCCAGCTATAAACAGTCCCATGGTGGAAGGAGAAACACGTCAAACGAAGGAAAATTCATCGTAAATCGTACATGCACTTATTAATCACTGCCCAATACAACGCTTATCCTAGGGAAACAGGCGACTGAGTACGAAAAAGCAGCAACAAGTTCCAGTACTAACAAGTAACAAGTGTACTGAAAAACTCGAAGAAACAGTTTTAAGAGAAGCAATAATGTAGAAGTAATACTGAATTGTAATCAATGAATCATCGGTAGAATTCGTTCGTTATAAATATATAAAAGTATCATCATTCAACGGTTCTCTCACTTCTGAATTGTCAAGATCCACGTCATATAAGATCTACACAATTGAGCAAACGGTGTTCAATGTGCATTCATCTTACAAAACACACAGTCGCCAATAAAGCCATACCACTGGTGATACACCGACAAAACCGTTACAACCTAATTTCTTACTACTTTTGCACAGTTCTGAATTGTAGTCAAGAAAATCACTCAACCAGTAGTACTGCTGGGTGATCGTCAACTGACACGAATAGATCATAAGAGCGTCCGATTTTTTTAGTACTATCGAAACTTTTATACCTCTATATTTGTTATCCATGGATTGTACTCCAGTCTCAAGACTTGCTTATTTCCAATCAAATCTAGCGCTCCAAGCTCTGGAGGTAGTGCGGTCAGCCTGTTACCTAGAATCTTTTCATGAATATTCTAGCCATTTCATTGACAAAAAAAACTTTTGCAGATACTTGTAAATCCTCAGTTATTGGTAAGCTTTTGATAGTCTGAGACAACTTTCCAGTAAGATTTTATGTAACCGTTAAGCAGATAACTACAGATCAAAACACACAAACCTTGGATGTGCAGTTTTTTCTTAAATTAGTCAAATGGCCGATTTCTCGTGGAATTGTTAGTAGATCGTTATTACGGAGGACGAGAATCTGAATAACATTTAAGTAATTCCTCTTACATTCTGTACGAAATTAGGGAATGCTTAAAACACCTGGAGGTTACGAAGGTTCATCACGTCTCCAGGAAGCATTTCGAAGTCATTTTCACCCAGATAGAGCGCTCGCAAAGTCTGTGGGACTATGAAAGCGGTTCTGTTAGGGACATTGCAACATGCATCTACAAATTAAGATTAGCATTTCCTGTCAGATAATGGTGATTTCCACAGTTCAGTCTAAAATATGCGTTTATTACAAAAACGAACACGCAAATATAAACTCAACTGATCCCAGAAATCGCTTCCAATCCAATACTTGTGCTGTCCAAATTGGTCTAAGAAATCAATAGAATTTACAGGATGATTTCCCCAAACAAATACAAACATAGTCCTTACAGTGGAATGACGAAATGAGAACGCTCAAAAATGAGAGAAACTACTTTACATATGAAAAAGAAAGTCGAGAACTCCGAGAATTAACAGGTTTGATTTTAAAATCAAGAATTTAGTTTCATAAATAAAAAGAAGAAGTAAATTTATTGCAAAAGTCTCGCAGAGTCTGTGAGAATGCTTAGAGCCTTCTTAGGGTTGGTACTTCAGAGTCATACCAACGACTCGGCGGTGTCTGCCACGAACCCTACAAAGATGAGGAGACATATCTACCTCAGAAAGGCTCTAAACATTCTCATAGACTATATCGAATATTTGAAGCGAGGCTTGAAAACAGTCGCTGAGTTAAACTTCTACAATCTCATAATTTAACTCTTCAAGAGAAAATTGTGGAATAGGAAGAGATATAAATTACTTGAAAACGACTCAACAGAATCCTGTTCGGGAAGAATAGCAGAGAATCACCTCACTAGAAAAAGACAACACTAAGGTATCCAAGAATGCTGAGTGATAAAGAAAACTGTGAAACTCGAACGGGAAGTGGCGAGTTCAACTCTCGGCTGATTCCAAAGCTCTGTTTATCACTTATCACTGAATATCACTGTACACATGTATCTGTATCGTCATAACACTTCTCAAGAGCGGCAAATTTAAAAAAGTTCTACTACACAATGAAGATACAAATCAATTTTTTAAGAAGTGGAAATAGGCATAGGAATAGCAAACGCAGTTGTTAAACACATAAACTCATCAAATAGACACTCACTTTATTTATGGACAATTTGAAATAACCTCAAGAGCAACGAGACTCTTCAACATTGAGAGATACGCCAGCGCTCTGGAAACATTCTGATTGAGAAACAGAATGAAACAATTAGCAGAAAAAAAGATCACAAAGAAGTCAAACAATATCATTATTATATATCCAGGAGTGGTTAATACGCAAAACCGTAAACCTCAGGCAGGAGTTGAAAGAGTGATAGCGGAGAGGGAGCCCCGATAGTGCAGTGCTCAGCACTCACTACCGAAAGGCTAGAATCCGGGTTCAACTTTGCTGGGTTTAAGATTTTGTATATGCACAACATTCTTGGATATATATCTAATACATCATATTACTGCTGAAAAAGCTGTAGAATAAAGAACTTTGATAATTAAAATACCGTTATGACTAGTTTAGAGGAACGTCGTCCAGAGAACGGAGACTTCCACAAAGTGATATGCTTCGTGGTGTCCGTCGATCCATCGTCGCTTCGTTCGAGCCAAAGTCGAACAGTTGGGCTTCGTGAGCAAACTCGAGAGAGAAACGGTACAGTCACCCACTCGTCCGATGAAGGGTCAGGTCGAGACGAGACATGATTCACGTATATTACCTCAAAAGCTAAAAGGTTACAACAGCCCTGAAAGGCGCCAATGAGCTGAAGATTTTCGAGAACTTGGGTAACAAAACATGTGTGACTGGTGTCAAGGAAACAACTCACAGCGACGTTATGATGAACAGCAATATTGCTCAAAATGGTCAGAACTCTTCTCCAATTCTGGAAGTCTTCCCTTCCAGTACAGCCGCGAAAGAAAAGAGCAACTGAGTCCACTATGAGTGCGGCAGTCTGAAAGGAAATTCCACTGAGAATTTGAATTTAGTACTGCTGAGAAAAAAACATCCAAGAACCAAAAGACCGCCTTACACTGAAACTTGATATGAAAAACGAGAATCGAAGGCTGTCCGACTGTTTACAGTATGGAAATGGTTGGTATAATTTTTTCAAAACAATAGCTGACGTTTTGGCGAATTCGCCTTATTCAAAGCCTTATTCAGAACTTATGGAACGACTTAGTAAGGCAGTATGTGAGACTTTTGAAATCCGTTTGTCACCATCCGTCCCGTTCGAGAACGACGATGACAAAACAGCTACTAAATTATTCACTTCCACTATGGCAATACCTCCTTTAATTGGCTTGACGACTGTTCTAGTTCAGTCAGCAAGTGCATGAAGTGTTCCATCGTATTGGGTGACGAAATCAATAGGCGTTTCATCGCAACGTCAACGTCGCTTGTGTGATATCCCAACAACTGAAGTGATTGTTTCGAAAATCTATGGAAAAATCGAAAAAGAACGTCATAAAATAAAGTAAAACATCATGACGATCATAAAACAAAGATTTATCGCTTTAATCCACTCGGAATCACGGACCCAACCCTCTGCGTCTCTAACCTCCAGCGTGTTGCGTCTGACAATGGCGTCTAGGCCCCAGAGTGCCACTGTTGAACACCACGCCGGAAAGAAACGCCGACGACTGGATCCATGGTCCCGAAAGGGTTAGAAAATTAAGCACAAACAAACTCTGACCTGATGAACTCTACTGATTCGAAAACCACGCTCCGTATCGATACAAATCACCTTGAGTCCTCTAGCGATTGCCACAGCCGTAAGTTGCATACCAAAATACTAGTATTTAGCGCTTAAGATATTTATCGGTACACAAAATAAATACTCAGGATGCTTGAAGTAAATACTTAAAATATTGACATACTTAGCAAAACACCCAGAAACTCAAGATACCACTCTATAGACCATCAGAGTCATTCTGATGCTCATCACGCGACGTCAAATCTTATTCAGCTCACTGATGGTGGCGTCGCGTCTTGTGAGAAAGTAGGCGGACAGCCAGACACGCGTACACGGACATACAGTTCGTGCCTGTTTGTTCAACTGCCACACAAGTGACAGCACGACGTCACCTGCTTATCGACACTTGTCCTTGAAGGTACACTCATTAATACATAGAAGGAATACTTAAAATACGTGGGATAAACGCATGAGATAGTTGGAATAAGCAATAGAAGGATGAAGCTCTTGGAGTTGATCAATCTCTGATGGATGCGCCATATATTTGCCTTCGAATTGCAGTTTAGTTTGAGGTGAGTGAATGCATATCTGGCTTTCACAATGACTCGTGATGTGACCTACCGCTGCATTGAGTCAGTGCCACTTATCTCCTGGAGAAGTCTAGGCCTTGTGTGGTACCCATTTACCAATCCCGGAGAGATGTTAGTCTTGGTGAGCCATGAGCGCGAGATCGAACCATCGACTTTGTTTGCGACGCAGAGCACCTCTAAACACTACGTCACATGCGTTCTACTGAGCGGCAAGTCTACTTCAAACACCAATCAAGATATGAAACATCTGAAATCCTTGCCAGTAGTTGGAATCACCTGTCACCTGTTGTTTCAGTGATACTCGAGTGACTCGAGCGGTCAACAATAACAGTTACATCTTTCCCTTATCACTTGCAAGAGTAGCCCAGTGGGTCCTCGGCCTAGGGATTCGATGAGCATCATATCTTTCTTCCAGTATTCTCGTGAAAAAATCATAGCGTCGGATTGGTGGTCTTCCTGCAGAGCGCTGAATATCCCAAGGGATCCAGTGGTAGCGGCTTTTGTCCATGGGTTGTCGTTGAAGCGCATCACATGTCCGCCCACCTTATTTTCGATATCATGGCGTGCAGAACGGAGTCTCTGATTTCCGTCGTTGACGTAGGTCGGGGCTTTGGATCCTTTCCCTCATTTGGGAGATACTGGATACTCCTAGCATAGACCTTTCAACAGCGTCTTCAGTAAGACAAAGCCTTTTATTCTGCCTACGTAGTTACCACTTTTTTGCTACATATGTCAGGGCAGGGATATTCGTCGAGCCGAAAAGGTGGGCACGGAGTCGGATGTTCTTTATCCTCTTCACTATATCCTCTATGCTCTAAAACGCTCCCCAAGATTCTCGTTCCCTCCTGCTCAACTCTGGAGCTTGGTCGTTCATCATGTTGATTTCACGACCTAGATAGATGTAACTGGAGCATTCGGAAATTGTCGTTCCGTTGAGCGCGAATGGTGCATGGCTCACGGCTCATCATCGCGAGTTTCTATAAAGGCCAGATATGAATTCAGTCACCCTCAAACGCAGCCAAAAATTGGACACGAATACAGGGCACATGCCTCAGGGATCGATCAACACCAAGACCTTTGTGTTTTTATAAATGCGCGTATACATGTATATGCATGTGTATATAGATGCGTATATGTACATATATACACCTACGCATATGCAATTTATATCCACATAATACGGAGGAGCCGTGGCCGAGTGGCTGTCATGCCCGTCGCGACTCGCGTGGGACCGAACCTCATCCCTCAACGCTTCCCGGCAGTCAACAAAGAACACTCTGTTCCCGAGATTGCAAGGCGACGTGCACAACCGGTATTCCGCGGCGTTGGAGAAGACAGCGAAAAACGAACTTTTACATTGTTTGAGTGATTGAATCCATACTTCGCCTCTCAATGACTCGCGTTGATTTCCCACTGTATCGAATCAGTGCTGCTTACTCCTTCAAACAAATTTGAGGCCATTCTGGTATCAATTTACCGACCCCCGAGGGACAACTGGTTATGTGAGCCATGGGCTCAAGATCGAACCATCGACCTTGTGTGCGACGCAGAGCACCTTTAACCACTGTGCCACATCCACTCCATATATGTATATGTATGTATATACGCATACATATAAATATATGCATATATATGTTCACATAAACATGTTTTTATACACATATAAATGCCCATATACATGTGTATACACACACATATGTGTACATGTACATGTGCATGTATATATATAACATATATATACATATATATATGTAACAAAAGTGATAAATGAAGGTATTAATCTTTCAATTGTCCCCATGTGAGTCAACAAGCCGTCAAAAATATAGAACTAACCATATTTGTGATTTTCCGCATCCGGCCTCACCAGAGATTTCTGTTATCGTTCCTCGAAAGAAACCACCACCTGACAAGTCATTTTCAAAAAAAAAATCAAGAAATTACGAGAGCGCGTTTAGGCTTAAGATTAATATCACCGCAACTCTTCTTTAGCGTCCTAAAGTTCCAATTATGTCACTAAACTCAAAGACCTGGTGAACAGCATGAGAAGACAGTTTTCACAAATTAGTCACGTTGCTATATTAATTAGCACAATTATATCCACACAAAGCACTTCTCATGTGAAAGTTTTTCTCGAAGAACGATAAGAGAAATCTCTAGGAAGGCCGGATGCAGAAAACCACAAGTGCGGATAATACTATAGACTTTTGAGGGCTTGTTGACTCATGTGGATACCATCAAAGGACCAATATTTCCCTAGATTTCTTCTCTAATATGTATACATATATTTGTATATATATATATGTATATGTGTATATATATACGTATTTATACGTAGACACAGATATGCGCAGATTCAAATGTATATATAGGCATGTGTATACACGCATATAGATGTATATACATACAGACATGTACATATATACATATGAATACATCAATATAAGTATGTGTATATATATATATCTGGAGAGCAGGTACAGCGCAGTGATCAGAGGTGCTCTGCGTCGGACACAAGTTTGATAGTTCGATTTCGCAGTGAACTCAGTACGATCAATTTGCAAAGCTGTTTTCTCATGATGTTCACCAGGTCATAACCCTTCTTAGTGTTTAGAAACATAAATAAGAACTCAGGACGCTAATGAAAAGTTGTGGTCCCCCTACTTTTTCATGCCTAAGTCTAAGTCTAAGCTTGAGCCGAAGCCTAGGCTTCAGTGCGCTCTCGTCTCTAGCAATTGATGGAGCGACAATTCTCTACAGGGCCGAAATCAGTGATAAAAGAAGGAACATACCCATCAAATTGTCAAGTAAGGTGCAACCTGACGAGAGCGTAGCAGCACTCGACAACTCAAACTCAAGCAGTTCGCGGGCGGATTTGACCACAATCGATCGCGTTCCAGACATCTGACCTCCAAAAAAAAAAACACATTAAATTCAAGGAGTTGAAAGTAACAAACGACACACACTGGGATCCGATCTTTGTCAAGACCAAATAGGTTAGGGAGGGCCGTGACAGAGTGGTTGTGATGCTCGTCCCGGCGCGCGAGGAGTCTAGTTCCTCCACCCGTGGAACGTCACAGTCAGGTTATGCTTGAGATTGCAAGGAGACATGCTCGACCAGTATTCTACGTCATTCAAGAGGAAGACAAAAAACGAATGGAATGCTAGAAGTACTGAGATCCGCACAATAAAAATTGTGATGGCAGGTACTGCGCGAAAAAAAAATTTCAAATAGGTTAAGGTCTCGATAGGGAACTGACTGCTTGAGATCGTCTATCTATAGATCTTCTTAAACATGGAAAATGTGGCAAAGAAACCTTTTGAAGGGCTCTAAACAGCTACTTGCGACAATGGAGACAAAAAAAAATGGAAATTTAAAATACGCGCCAAGTAGTCGACACGGAACGCCCAACCTCACGCTCAGATTCAAATTAAATTCCTTGCCGCGCGTGCGCGCGATTCAGATACGTCTTGTACCGGGCCACGATTGGGCGGTCTTCACCTTAACAACAATCTTTATTGATTCCCAGGAATAAATATTGATTAACCGCGGCACTGTTCGATTAACTCTTCAAAGGGGAGAAGGGAGCGGTTTGGAAAGCGTTTCACTCTGGGAAGACCAACGTTTATAGGCAGGCGACGTCGCGCCGTCGCTTTCCTAAGAGACGCAACGCCGCCATTACCTGTGTATGCATGTCTGGCCGTCTGCGTCTGCTTTCCCACGAGACGCGACGCCATCATTACAGTATCGACCGAAGGTCAAAGACGCTGTTCTACTCGCCAGGATTTGGAAAAAAGGTGAGCTGGACTCGCGATGTGCTTCAATGACAACCGATGGACGAAAGCCGTTACCGCTTGGATTCCTCGGGACATGCTCTACAGGAAGACCACCGACCCGATGGTGCGGTTCCCTTCATGAATTATTAGAAGAAAGATATGATGCCAAACGAATCCCTAGAGCGAGGAGACTCCACTGGGCTATGCTAACACCCGCTCGAGCACTCGAGTCACTGGACCGGGTGATACATAGGATACACATTATGGACAGTGCAATATACACAGTTGCAATGGCTGAAGTCTCGACGGTATCGCCTTCTTCGGGGATTTGGAGAGTTAAACTTGACTTAAATATAAAAACTCCTAGGTGATGGGCAAAACTCGAAGCTGAAGTGGCTTCAAACCCGTCATTTCCCTTTCAAGAAAGAGAGCGTAGGGGATTGAAGAACGAAGAATAGGAATACTCTCGTATCTGGGTATTCCTCGAACCGTGCGAAACGATAAGCAGTATGTAAATGCTAAACTTTGTGACTTAAATTACGGCTTCAGCTTAACTGGAGTTTGCAGCCGATTTACACCTCTTGAGCGCGTGTGGTGCAATGGTTAGAGGTACTTTGCAGCACACACGACCAAACGAGGGCTGATGGTTCGATCCCACGCTCAAGGCACACCAAGTTGTCCATCCCTCCGAGATCGTTGAAATTCAAATTACCTAGAATAACGAGTCACAAAGCACGCTCAACACAAATTGAAGGCAGCCGGAGGTCGAATTACGATTGGAGGAAATAATATTATAAAGCTGAAAATGTCGCTTATATGTCCTTAGGTTTCATAATATTGTAAAATTGTCTTAATTGTTATATATTACAGCTTATGGGTCGTTTGTAACATTGTTCAAATTTGTTCGTTATTTGTATATAAACGCAGACGCTTGTACTACTACATCGTCAAATCAAGACGTGGTATGGGATCTACACTATCGAACGAAAGGCGTTCAGATGCTTAAATTAAATTAACATAAGGAACATGCACCCGCCAGTAAACCCATACAATTAGTGGGTGTACCGACTACATCGCTACAACCTATGCTGTGTTGAATATCTGTTTCTGCATGGTTTAATCTCCGTGAAGAAAACAATGAGCGCTATCAATCTCTGACAGTCGGCCTCATATTCACATCGCGTATTCTGCTGGTGATCGTCAAGATGGGTGATTTAGTACTTGTGTAAAAAAAACGAAATAGTGGCAAAAATTTATGCATGGCAGTACAATATGGCAACGTAATGCAAGGCAATGATTGGATCATAAGATATTGCACCATGCTGATAAGATTATTATGCCAATGACTAGTGTAACGTACTAAGTATATATAGAAATTACTGCAGGATCTCGGACGGGAGCTGAACGAAAGAGAAGGCTCGATAGTGCACTGGTTAGCACGCGCTCCGCAAGGGTGGGACACGGGTTAAACTCCCGACCAAGGCTCATCGTTTTGCATATCACTCAGCATTCTTGGTCATAATAGTTATGGCATCATAGCACTACTATTAAAGCGGTAGAGGATGAATCCCGGTAGCTTATGTACGGACACGACCGTCAACTTTCTAGGCAAAATGACACATCATTTCAAAAAATATTGAGCTATCGGCTATACATGGATGCGAATATAGCGAAAGAAAATCGTGATCCGCGCTCTTCGAGTCCTCACTAAGCGCACTGTGATTGATTCATCGTCTTGCGAGACAGCTTTCTATCCTTATTTCGCTTCGGTGGCACTGCTTCTGACGTCACTTCCTCAAAAAAACTTCATCATCTAATAACACTCTACTCAAATTTTGATCTTACACGAAGCTGTCCCGGAGCTTCAATCCAGCTAACGTATAGACGTCTGCGTCTTCTTCAGAGCCATGTTGCTTCCAACTACCCTTCTTTCGTCCGATATGGATCTTCGCAATTGCATCGAGTTAAATCCAGAAGGACCGCTCCATCGAATTGACCTCACTAATTTTTACAACAAAATGCACTCCGAATGAGGTTAATCGATAGAGTGATGCTCCACTGATTTCGACTGAATACGACCAGACAAAGATCTGTGTCGGAGGAATGAATGGCTGTAAACAACTGATTCAGAATATAAAACTACTGAGACATGAGCAAATCTCGTAGCTTAAAGTGGCTTTGAACTTATCATTAAGCTTTCAAGAAGTATAAAGGGAGCAGAGGAGATTGGACACAGAGGGGAATGCTCTCGTACCTCACTAGTTGTTTGACGTGTTTCACATGGCGCCGTACGAAACAATAGGCAGTAAATAAAGGTAAAACAATGTGCTCTTAACTAGGCTTCAGCTTAACTGGAGGCCAATGCCAATATGTGCCCCTGAGCGCACGCGGCGCAGTGATTAAAGGTGCTCTGCGACCGGGACGTTGATCAGCGTTCAAGGCTCTCCAAGCCTTCTATCCCACCAAGGTCGGTGAATCAGATCAGATTTGTCTCGGAGGATGTTGGCACTATGATACATTGGTAGGTCGCTGCGAATCATCATGAAGACCAAATATGCGATTAACCACCTCAAACGGAGATAAAATTCAAAACAAATGCATGGATGATCTCCAGGGATTGATTGACGTCGAGAGCTTTATCCTTTCTCATTTTGTGCTCCCTATATCAATACCATCGTGATTACTGACAGACACCGAGTTAACAGATGTATGAGAAGAGCACATCAACGTCCCGATGATGTAATGGAAAATTAAAAGACCCCCGAAAACGTAATCGTGGGTTCGAAGTTAAATCATTAGAGTTTTGCTCACATCTCAGCATTCGCGTAGTCCGTATCCCACATCGCACCCTGTGTAAAAAAATAGATTTTCGATTAAGATAAAGTCGGTTTTAAAAAAAGCAAAGGCGCCAAAATGTTATTTCAATGAAAGTTTTCTTTCTTTTTTTTTCTCAAAATTCGTTGAAGCTCATGACTACAACAAAATATAACTTTATTCATGTCGGCGACCATGAAAGCTAGTCCTCAAAACTATCGCTCCGTTATATCATTTGGTCTAATACCATTATTAATATCTGAGAATTTTTGATGTCAGACACGAATCGAACTCGCATTTCGCCCTTGCCGGAGAGCACGCTAATGAGAAACAAAGAGTGGTGGTGAACATGTACTGGTAGCGCAATTGGCTGACACGCGCTGCCGAACAGAGTAAAATTCGAGTTCGATTTCTATCTGACGTGAAAGTTCTGCTCATCACTTAACATTATTGAGTATATCTGTAGCATTAAACCAGCGCTAAAAAAGGGCTAAATGAAAAGAATTCTTGTTTTCATCTGGGAAGGTGAAATTGTCATATAATAGAAGGCAACACAAGGAAAACTGCTTGTTCTATAGTATCCGAGGAACATATGAAGAAAGGACCCTTTTCGCTGTATAAAAACTTTTCATAAAAGTGTCAGTAATCATTTGAAAGCTTAAATCTCCGGCTAGTGCGCTACGTGCTCCGTTTTTGAAAAAACTTGTATTGTATTGTATTGTAGCATTGCGGACAAATTGTGATGGATGAGACTTATGCACGAGCTGCCGTGGTTTTTGTGGTGATCGATTGCGATTCTTGGATTACAGCAGCGGCGATTTTATCTGATTCGTATTTTGCGATGTTTTGATTGACTAACATGGTGATATTCGCATTCCGTGAGCCATAAACTATGAAAAATCAAGCTAGACTTGCTAGGTACAAAGCTAAAGTTTTACATATCGGGAAGCGGGTTACGACGCCTAGGTTTTGGAAAACAATGTAACGATTAAGTAGGACGATTTTCCTTTCAAGATTTCCGTCTTACATTTGATTTTTCTGTAATTCTTTCGTAAGCAACGCTGCTTGAAACGATGCTTTTGAAATTCTAAGGCAGTCAAGTTGAGACATATAGCTGAATGATTGCAAGAGAATTTCGAGGAAGAGATCAGACCAACGCATCGTTTATCATTTCTCTGTCTGATGCGCATTACTGAGCGGTGGCTACCTGGCTCTTAGTTATAAATAATATGTAAATAAATAATTTGAATGGAGGAAACGCAGGTAGTGGTATGACGCCTTTTGAGCTAAACGTTTTCAACTCAACGCTTGATGAAAGACTGTGAGAATGAGAGCTGGTATTGTGGAGTGCTTCCAAAGGCACATTCGACCCACTGATGAATGTGATGACGATTGGCTCGTAATTCTCCTCTATACTCCAATCACATCCATACAAGTTCTTACTGCTTCGCCATCTTCTTATGACAATGTATCCTCATGTTTCGAAGTCACGTGTAAAAGATGTGCTGACATCTGCCCCAGGATTCAAATTGAACGAATAAAGTTACCCGGGAAAAACATCGCTCTCTCATTATCAAGTGCAGAGAGTAGCTGTTCACGGACCGTTTAGCACCACGTCTGTCTAGCCTAGTGCATAGGGGACCTCTACAGTAATCGATGCGTGCAGAACAGATTGTGGAAATTTCGTTGCTTGATTAAGGTTTTTTACCCCGTTGCAAAAATTTCTGGAATTCTTGAATTACTTTGATAGAACACTGTTTTCTCTAATCAATCATATGCTTTAATTTTGATTTATATATCGTATATGAGGAAAACGCTGGCTTACTACGCATCATACCGAAATTGGCAATCAAACAATTATATTGAATTGTAGAACGGGCATGAAATGAAAAATCTTTGATTTAATTCACTCTAAAGACCCAAAAGTCATACAGAGAAGAAATCAGAATACAAAATTGACTCGTGCCGCCTTTGAACTGGTAAGCGAGAAACGTTTTCCTACAGAATCTAGCCGGTATTGCGCTTGACATCTATTCACAGACTGACGGAAAACAAAGTCTTGGGATAAGGCCACGCTCATAACAGTTCCGTTCGCCTACAGACGCTGCTTGAAGCTCGGCTGTGTTTCCACCTCTCTTGGCTCTACATCATCTACTGTAGTTCAAATCATATATATTGCCTATGTGTATGGTCGCTGCTTGATACATTGTGTAGCTGCTCCTCTCATTCATGTAGAGATCTGAAGTCTGGGGCATACCACACTCAGGTCCACATCTACTGCTTCATCATGTACCGCTAACTATCGCGTTATATGTCGCAATTGTTCGTCTCTTGGGTTGCAGTTAAGTCGCAATTGTTAGTTTCTAGACGTTCTGTTCGTTACGACGATGAATATTGTTCGTTGGCTCCAGGATCAACAATGATCGTCATAAAATAATTAATAAAAGACGCGCGTGGCAGGAATATTCCATGCAATCGCGTGAACAAATGGCATAGAAGTCACTTTAATTGGCAATCGTAGCCAAAGCTTAACAACTATAGTGCAATCTCCTATGAAAGCAAACCAATCTGAGTACTCTCTACTGGAGAGCCATTACAACCATCTTGTTTGAGTAAGAAGCTTAGAACGTCGGCAATATGCAAAGTAGTAATAAAAAATAAGTGTCTCTAAAGAGGCATTCTCGATAGTTTTTCCCTATCCGCACTCATAATGAAAAACCCATTTTCAAATCCTCTTTGATGTTAGTAATTCTTCGATAGCTTCAATTACTAGAACTTGAAGGTGTATTTTACTTTTCAGATGACTTTTCATATATTGATGCAGAAGTAAAGTAAAACCTTATTTCACACTCAAGCATCTTTCTCTGGACAATCTTTCATTCGGACTTGCAATATCATTCGATAGCACAGACCTCAGCGATTTCAATGACATGTTTAATTTTTGAGAAGGACGTTTTATTGTGTATTTAAGCCAAAAGAATATTAAGTTATGTACTCGGCGCCGTGTCGACCGCGCAGCGCAGTTTACACGTGGAGTACGATGCATCGAGTGTACAACGCAGTATTCTCCTAGCTGTAACAACTCACTAAAAAGTTTTTCTCAAAAACCAGGTATATTGTTAAAATTGCTAGGATTTGTGCTATCGAAAGCGTATGAAAGTCTGAGAGAAAAGCCGCGTCCTCTAATAGTAGTTAAATGCGCAACACAAGATTATTCCTGTTGCTACAGCTCGTTGAGAGGCTATTTTCGTAAGGGAAGCACATTGGTGAAATTCGCGAAGTCCAAGCTGTCGACTGACTAATGAAAAGCAATGGCTTGATGCCAATGTTGCAAAATCCACCCCACATACCGCTCCAACGTATACGGCAGCATGTGATATGAAATCTTAACTCCAGTATTACAGCGCAATGAAAGTCTTTATGGAAAGAACGATATTTAGTTTGTCGAAATTTGTGTTAGCGAGCAATTACTAAATTTTTTGACGAAAGGCTTTGTTTAGCGGAAATTGCTGAAGAGTAAAATAAAATTTCCTTTTTACGGTTTTAGAGTAATATAAAGGCCTTTCGAAAACAAATAACTTTTCAAGTTTTCGAGATTCAAGCTATCGAATGATTACTATGTCAGAGAATGATTAAAAAATACGCTTCTTGAATATTAGTGGTGATAGAAAAGCACCGTTTTCTCCGCAATGATGAATGCGCACCTTACTCATTCTTACTGCAGCTACATATTACAATCACTTCCACACAGACCCTTTTCGGAGGTGTTTGATTGTACAAGCTACGTTCTTGCAAGATAGGCGATGCAAATGCACATTAAGGGTTGGAGGTTTGTTTCTTTCTTTACAATTATCGCTGAAAGATGATGATTTTCAAGACAAGAAGATGCTCTTTGTATCAGAGGGACCTTAACAGAAGGTTTATCTGTGATGTTTCACTTTTCATGTAGATAAAATACTCTGGCGTATAAACTTTCCCAATAGACACAACACCAACAAACCACTCATGACGTCAAAACTAGCGTACCCTGATTGGTACATGCGGTCCCTTAGAGGTTATTAAACTCAATTTCAATGTACAAATTCGTCGTTATATGTGAAAAGTATCTTGCGCTGTTCAAGGTTTTAATGTAGAATATGCAATTTTACAGCTCAATCTTTACATCAGCTATCATTGGCATTTTTCGAAGACCGAATAAACACATTTCTCGTTGAATGTTTCATAAAGCTTTCGCAGTTGATCGCATTCTAGTTATTCATAACAATCTTTCATTGTTTTCATCCACGTAATCCTTCTTCAACTACTGTCATTATGGCCACTAGTGAGACAACGGCAGTAACATTTTCTTGAATTTTAGATGAAAGAGACTCCCTCAATGTGAATTTTCCCTTTGCAAATTTCACAGCTGTTTTTTGAAGAAGAGTTAAATTCAAATTATTACATCACACTCTGATGTAATTTCATGCATTCCTTGAGTAATCAACACTGAAATGATTTGACCGTTGATTGCTGCAATAATGTTACAGTAAATGACAGCAAAATGAAAATTTTGCCTCGAATACGTCACACTACAGTTTCAGTTTCCGCCGACAGAGCAGCCGCCGAAAAGAAGTGCTGCCCGAATGCACCCGTTGCCAACATACGAATCGCTCGGTTCACTACACTTTGCCACATTGCGTTTGACCAACTCACCATGATAAAATTTGTAGTCTGAGGAGAAATCCTACTTTACAAACAAAGTTGTATAAATAGAGGACCGAAATTCATACTGAGAGAGATCCTGAAATTGTCAAATGTGGATCGGGCACAGGCGTTATTTACGGGTTGTGATTTCCTGGCGCTGATGCAAATAGTACTCGGCGTGCATCCGTATTGGAGCAAATTGCCGTCACCGTGTTGCCGACGATAATGCAAGCACTTTCCTTCATGTTGACTACAATAGACTCTGAACTGCAGGAAGATATATTCCTTTGACAAAGTGGAAGAATTGAAAACAGTTTGAGCACGGATGATCTATCATCATTCGTAGCTTTTTAACCATCACGCGAAAAATCGGGCAATGTGCCATTCTCCAAGAGAGACAAGAAAATTGTATTCTACCAATTGTTTGCATTTCAGAAAATAAGGAAGTTAGCAGTGTTTTTAAATCTGCTGTTTTTCTGCCTCAGATCTCTCAAAATTCAAACATGAAATACTCATGATCATTAGGGTCCTCCACACCGAAACGCACATTCGAGCACATCAATGGTGTGTGAGTGACTGCCACAGTAAGTTAACTCAAAGCAGCCGAAATGACAGCATCAGGTAGTAGTGCACTACGAGCTTCGCTGCCTAGAAAGTCAAAGACCTGAAAAACAAAATTTTCCGTTGTTTCAAAGAGTTTACTTGGAAGTGTCTTTAATCAGTTTGTGCGAAACTATGCAAGACGCATACACAATGAGAGGCTGACATATCGTTGAAGGATTGGAGTCCATTTCTCCATCTTTTCCTACATCGTGTAGAACAGTAGAGCATTTGAATTTTTAAAGTTACGCCTTACTGTTAGCTTCACAAGGCGTTCTATGAATTCTCTAGCCCCTGCCTCGCTAGTTGCAATACCAGGGACTAGAGCCAGAACATTAGTTGTGACGGAGTAAGCCATAGCGACAGGCAGAGTGAGACCACTGACGGTGAAGTTCCTAGTGCTCCCTCGAATAGAATCTGATAGTTTTTTGTGGTGATTAATTAACAAGAAAATCATTATAATCTGATAAGAATATAACATCTGTTGAGCCGTTCTCAGATCTAGTGCTATACAGGCGCCTGTTTCGTTCTGTCGGGGCTCATTTAAAGCACCGTCCTCGGTTTAGCCGATCTTTTGAAGCTAAATAATCCTCTGCGAAGTTTTCGACGGCGATTAATAAATCACCACAAGTTCAGATGGTGGAATTACCTGACACTGTCGATTCCTTCATAGAAGATTATTCAGCCTCAAAGAATCGGAATCGAGGGCGTTGCAAACGATGAGTCCCGGAAAGACGAAACAGACGCCTGTATAGTACTAGACCTGACAACGGCTCAAAACATATCATGCCCTTATCAGATCACTATCGCTTTGAGCGGAACTACAAAAAAAAGCGGTCGAGTGTAGAAACAAATCATTATGTCAAAAAATTTAGCCTTCTTTTTTACCCACATTCAATTAGTTCATCAAAACTCTGATCCCAAGAGCTTCAGAGCATTAATTAGCAGTGAACGTTCTCATTCTGACTGAGGCTCGTACGATCTCATAACGTATTTTTCGCAGTACCATAACAATTTTCTATACACTACCTTGACCGTTGGCATCACTCCACATCCAAGCGCTATCGAGATTGTGGCCAACAGCGAAATTATAAAGGATCTGGTCGGAATTGATGCCATATTTGAAGGAAATTCCATTTCCGGTTCCTAAAAAACTATTACAAATCTCAAGGACCGGACACTGAGCAAATTTAGGAAAATTTAGGATTGTGTGCATCAGATCATTCATAATGCAATAACGAATCTGTTGCTTAGCACTTATACGTGGGGGTTCGTCTAAGCAGCACTTTGAGTCTTAAAAGAAGTCTAAAGGTTCAGGTTGCTGGAAATAAGGTTTATCGCAACACGTTATGCGATGAATTTTTTCAAAGGATAGGTAAATCAGAGAAAGAAATAATGTTTGTGAAAATTTCCAATGACAAAAGCTGCACAATATAGACCATTGAACAGGGATGTCAGTAAAGGCACCAATTTTTCGAAGAAAGGGAAAAGGGTAGGGAGAGCTTGAGGTTCCCGCCTTTTCATTTCAGATGATACGACATTAAAGCAACACTTTTTCAAAGATAAAATATCTGCAACCGTCAGGAGGATAATTCATATGATTACCTTTGGAAAAGAATTGTAAAAGAAGATATAGATTGAGAACAGCATAGCTTTCTCTGCCAAAACTTGTGGCGACAGATGTTTACGAAAGAGCAAGCTCGTCTTTAAGTTTCAATGCCCTGACTACCTTCTTAAATTGTTTACACAGAAGAATTCTTTTCTGCTAATGTGGAGGGGGAGAAAGGGAGGGTTGATGCTAAGGAGTTCAATATAGGACTTCTATAAATTTTCGTTGAAGAGATCTGAAAGAAGAAGGTAGTGGCATATCATCGAGGAAGATCATTAATGGAAAGCAAAATTGTAAACGTGTCAAAATAGATCGTAGGAGAAAAAGTACTCGTAAACATGAGATCTTATCGTGAAAACGGAGAATCCTACATTTTAATATTATATGCAATGAACCGATGTGGGTAAAGTGGACGTTTTGCTTAGCAGAGGCTTCTTTGCTCACCATCTCATGCCTTTTAAGCTATTGTCAAAAAGGATGTTTGTGAACATCCTCAGTTTCTCTACAGTGTATACATGAAATAGAGTCTAAGTTCGTTTGTATAACAGCCCAGTGATTTACTTCATTCCTGAAATGTTCCAGAAGGGTTATCTAAATTTCCAGAGGATAGTTTTTTTATAATCAGCAGTCATTACGACTCTATCGTATCCTAGCTTCCTGAAGTAATCCAAACATTTTACCTAAAACATCACCCTAACGATATTATGGCTATGTTTTATAAAAGAGGGAACTGTGCTCAATGTTAATACGACATTTTTGTCAGTGGATTACAATAGCACTGCAGTTCATGGTGAAGCAAGGAGGCACACAATAGATCAGATTTCGGACTATGGAGCTTTTTTGCTGACGGTTGAATTCCAACAGACCAAAAATCCTATAGAACACATTTTTCTCCCTATGGGGGTCACGTGTGTGCGAAGCAGAGAGCTCCAACCGTTTTCACCATACCAATAAGGATTCTCTGACTTGAAACATAGCTAATTCTGCTGTTGCCTATCTGGCAAATGACAAATCAAGAGCACCGTCAATGCTGTATAATCACAAGCCGTGTTTTAGGTCCTTTCATGCGCATTCAAAACTAAATGAGAGTTCCGTATTGTAACAGTTTCATGCTGTGGTAGTTCCGTGTTGGTGCAGTTCCTTGTTGTAGCAGTTCTGTGTTGTAAAAGTTTCGTGTTGAAGCAGGTCTATGTTTTAGCAGTCGTATCGTTTAACCTTGATTGTTAATCAACGAATATTATTGTTATAATATTTGCCCTACATTCCCAATACGATGATATCATAAAATGACGATTTTGACACTGTTGATACTAAATCTTATGTGTAAGCGTTTGATCACACTTGTTTCGCAACACAATTTTGCATGACTTGTATAACTTGTGTCACATGCCGTCTCATTGAGTAGCTCCAGCGCTTTTCAGACCTTCCATTTTCCGTTTCGCGTGAAGAAGAACCCCAGTAAGTTCCTTCAGCTGCAAGTATTCGTTGGCCATCATTCCATTCTTTTGAGCACTTCGAAAATAATCGGTTGTCATCGAACGCATCACGAATCCTTTTCAGTGAGCTTTGACATCTTGACGAGCAAACGGCATCTTTGATTTTGAACAGTTGAGGCACTTCAGAATTTCAGTTCTCTTTTTCTACATGAAAAACAGAGGCGCCGTGGCCGAGTGGGTGTGGTGCTCCTCACAGCGCGCGGGGCCAAACCCCGCTCTCCACACACTCTCTGGCAATGCAAAACGGGCAACTCATAGAACGCCACAGCCAGGTTATCCTCGAGACTGTAAGGAGACGCGCTTAGCCAGTATTCTACGACGTTCAAAAGAAGGCGAAAAACGGTTTGGCTTCTAGAAGTTCTGGAATCCGCACAATGAAAAAACAGTGTAAAGACGGATCGAATAATCGCACAGAAAAAACATATAAAAATCAAGGGGTAGTTCGGCACCGACCTTTCGAGTGCACGTTCGAATTTGCCAAACGATCTTTCATCTGCTCGCGTAATGAGCAGGCTTCCGAGGCATAAGTCAAGGTGGATAGAACTGCTCAATTAAAAGGATGGTCACAAAGTCGGATTTTGTTCAATTACCTCATTACATCCTCGACTGTCTTCGACGTTCTCAAAGCCGCTAGCTTCTTATTTATTGCACGGTTCTGGGACTATGTCGTTTATTTTATCGACTTCTCATCCTAGATAGGCGTAAATAATTAATCAATAAACAATGTTTTCGTGAAATTTAGCAGAGTCCACATTTCCATAGGCGTTGTTAGATTTAGTCAACACTCACTTCGCTTGGCTCAATCTTGATGTTATGACAACTGTGCCATTGATGGAGAAAAGATTATGTAATTCTTTATCCGTTCAAGAGAGCGTGTACCTGTCCTCGTACACGACTGTTTGAAGGCTTTTCTCAGTGAACAAATATTCTTTACTAGACTTTTAGTAATTATCTGAATGCTTAGTTCCTCGGCGGACTCAACAATGTGCTATCCAAAAAAAACTCTTTTCATTGTGTTGTAGCGACAGAAATAAAATTATGTTTGACTTTGATTGCCTTTATTTTTTCCCCGGAGTCTGCGAGTGGCTTTCCGCTATACTTTTGGCAATCATGACAGCTCAAATTGCGGTGATTGTGGAAACAAAAATGGTGCTTGTGTAAAAAGCTTTAAAAGCGAAAAGAATATTGCTTTTCGCACTCAAAGTAGTGCGCTCGTTGCTCAGTCTCCACGTAGGAATTTTTGGCCCTTGATGACAAAGTTCAAGTGCAAAAGTTCGAAGCTGTTTGCTACTAAAAGTGATGAAATATCGCACGAAAGCTACGTGTCTGGAGATAATATCACATTCCTAACTTTTTTCACATTTCCTTTGACGATCTTGTAGGAATGTAGATCGAAAATACATTTTCTATTATATGTGACTTTCAAGGAAAGTTCAGAAGATGCTTTGCATCCAACCGGAGAAGCCCTAATATAGTTCGCATTATCACTGTAAAAAGCACTTCTTCTCAAGGAAACGTCTTCTTTACCCAAATTTTCACAATATATTACTGATGTTGTAGACTTTCTACTCACAAAAAAACCTTCTTAGTGCGCATTATTAATAAGGAAAATACGCCTAGATTTGGGAGTATTTAGTTGGCTGGTTGATCTTCACAGTGGGTTCTTGGCAATTATATGGTTAAATCCAAATGGTCGATGTATATCGTTGTCACGGAAAATAGCATCATGGGAAAAATTTTTGGTTAATTCTGATTGAAAAGAGCAAAAGAGAAACGGACTTTATTAGGTTTTCATAAGAATGTTATTAATTATTTGAAACCTTAGATTCCTGGATATAATTTCATATAGGCGGATTTTAAAAGCACCCTTTTATAACGCTGTAAAATCAGATGAGTTTGTGTTTCAAAAACCACGCTAAGTGAGGCTGTAGCCTAAAGTCTTAGCTTTCGAATTCTTACTAAAGCTCCTATGAAAATTTTCTTTTCAGCGAATGAGATCGGTCTTCCATTTGTTCCCTCATAATCAGAGCGAACAAATTTTTCTGCTTACTCCTAGCAGCGGGGAGCGCTCATGTGTCTTAACAGTCTGTATTATCATAAAAAAGCCAGCACTTTCTCAAAACATAATTTTTCCAATAGTTACTGAGCGTTCTTGCATTTTTTATGCAAGTGAAAGCGTCTTTTCCTACCTTTATTCTCCGTATGTCCATAGCTCCGTTTCTGATGCAAATAACTCGCGTATATCGGACCTGCACACTTTCCAGAGGTGAATTGGTTTTTTTACCTAAACCTTGAGTTTTCGTTATCCAAAAATCGTCATCAGAAAGTTGGCAGTACGCTGCTTCCTCTTTACCGGTTCGTTTTTATAGATTTACTGAATTCTGATAAATATTTTCAATAGTTTTGGAGAAACGGCATGAAGTAATTGCGTAATCCAAAACGTTTTATCATTCGCTGATAAGCGTGGCTACAGCTCTTACAATTTCAGGCATACACTTATCAACATTCAAAATGCCTTCAAACGAAACGGTCCTCTTGTAAATCAATCAGAGGCCTTTTATGAGACGTACAGTAACACCACAGTTCGTAGAAGAATTGTCATTTCACAGATCCCTAACGTCTTCAATTCCTGTTTCCACTAATCAACTTCCATATCTAAAATACGAAGCATCTTGGTAAGAGAGCATATCTGTCTCAGTAATCCTAGACTGCTCGAGATCTGAACGCTTGAATGTGTAGACTTGCGAAGTGATCCTTTTCCGATGTCACTCATTTAGCATTAGCTAGCAAATAGGAAGGGACACATCTCCATAGGTAGATGAACACACTTTCCATGATAGCCTTGGAAGGTGTCGCAGTAGATTCCATTCTAGTTGTTTACATTGGATCTATCATTGTTTCCATGCTTGTAATCGTCTTCTAGTTTGGTTGATTACGAGCAGTAGTGAGGCCACGACAGAAATATTTTCTCATGTTATGAAGCGATTCCGTCCGAAATTTTCTAATTTGCTTGTTTCTCAGTAGTTATGAAGACAAGTGCTCAATCTCAGTTTTTCACATTACGCAGTTTGGAGCGTTGACAGCGACATGAGGTTTTTTTCAGCTCAACCGCAAGGTGTGCGTGCGGTGGCATCACGCGTTGCAATGGAATTATGAAATTTTACACGATAATATAGGCAGTGAGGGGATTTTATCGCCAGGATATAGTGAATTATTGCAGAACAAACTTTTATAAAGAGTTTTATAGTTAAGAGAATGTTCTTGTGCCAAAAATCATTTGTGTTTCATGAGAAAACGCACTTTGCTGTGAAAGGAAGCATATTTCTAGGCGTTATAAAATAATCTTTTTTTCATCTATATTTTTCTAGCCACTCGATAGCTTGAAAAATACCAATTTTCATACTAAGTTTGCTTTGTGAAAAAACTTTTATTATGAGTTTTGTTATTCAAAAAAGAGATAGCGTTTTGCAGTCGGAGTTCATTTTCCAACTTCACAGGGACTTTTCTGGTTTCGTAAAGTGAAAATTTGAAGAACATGGAAACTTTGCCGCCATAAAGTACTGAATGTTACTGGAGAGATCTCCATAAACGCATTTTTATTAGAAGGAGCGCCTAATTGTCGGAGTACTTTCACTTTCTATTAAGATTTGCACGAACTACTGTTCATTCTGTGAAATGTGCTCGCCTTCCTAACCTTTTTTTACCCAGAAGAGTATTTTCACTAGACTATAAGTAGTCGGTCAATAGCTCGAAAAATGGAGAATTTCGTACTAGGCTTGGTTTATGAAAAAACCTTTTCATAGCGATGTAATAAGTGAAAAGAGGACTGCCATTTGCTTTTGACTACACAGCTCGTTGTTTGGATCTTGCACTGACTTTTGGTACATATACAGTTGGACGATTTTTATCAAGTTTACAGTTATTAAGGGATAGTAATTTATTGAAGAAACGTATTTTAGCACTAACAATGCCCAAGGTTTCCAGAAATTTCCACATTCGATTCCAAAAGGACATCATGGGGAAGACCAGACTTCTTGTCCTTATTGCGAATTTCTACCACCTAACTTGTGAGAAACTAGCTCGAAAACACATTTCCGATAATGTGCAACCCGTAATGGAACACATATATAAAAGGAGTTTTAGTATGCAGCCGGACTGAGCACCGACAGAGTTTCTACTGATCAAATTTAGGAGCACTTCTGTAGAAAAGTTCACATACACTGCAACTCCTCCTTTTCAATAGATTACTAGTAATCATTCGGTAGGCAAAAATAGAAATTTTAGTGCTAACTTGCTTTATGAAAAGATTTGTTCAGTGATTGATACCAGCGAAGAAAGAAATGCGCCTCGCATTCGGGATATTAGCTCATTGTTTGAACTTTACCGAGGGCGCTTTTGGCAATTATTTGATGACATTTAGATGGCCGGAACACTTCATTCTCACAAGGAAGCGGCATTTATCAAAGAATTTCTCGTTGGCAATTTCAGAAGCAAATACGATAATACGTCCTAGAATCTACGTTAAGTGGGAAGAACAAACTCAAAATTACTTCCAACTCCTCAGTTCTGCCGCACATCTTGTAAGAGTGCTCGTCTTTTCCCACTCGGCATCCCTCTCATCACCACAGATTTTTGTCTGCTCCACAATAAAGTCCTAAACATGAGGCTTGCGCAGTTCCAAAGTTGACTGGTTTCCTGCAGCTGAGCATTGCGTCGCTTTGAGCACCTCCTGTCGATTTCTGTCAAAGACCCTACCTGGCCGGTTTTTTGAAAAATCCGTCCTTTAGCGCTGTAAAATCCAAAAATAAGTTTGTGTCTTATACGCGCATATTTCAGGTCGCACAGAGTTTTAGGCCATTAGTAATCATTCACAGCGTAATATTTGCTGATTCCAACACTGTGCTTGTTTTCACAAAACACCATCTTTCTGAGACGTTACAGGGGGAATAAGATTGATTCAGAAACCTGAAAGGGTGAATTTGGCCAATTCACAGCCTACTGGGTGAGGCAGCAGGGGGTGGAGGGGGAGGTGGTGAAAGTCACGCAATTATCTCGATTTCGACCGGGTTTATTATAGTGCAATCTTTGTTATTCAATTAGAAATTGTTTATCCGTTTTGAGAAAAAAGCTCCAACTAACTGTATGACTCTGCTACAAAAGGATTTGCATACTTTTATTTCGTCATGAATACAAATGAATTAATGATCATTTTCATCACTTTGATGAATTCAGAAAGCCAGAACGTGCTCATTGATTCCAACAGTGACTTGAAAACATTCAGATACGACGAAATTTTTTCTACTCGTTCATAAGCTCGAGAATCGATTGATCATCGCTTCAGTCGACCTGGCTGCCTCAACCAGGAGCCGGTGAAATGGCTAAAGACCACCTTCTCGCCCATGTGAATCAATCAGTTTTATTTCTGCGCGCTGCTGAGAAAAGGTCTTTTTTTCGACAGAAGCATGGCGTTTAAATCAACAAACTTACGCTGTCGAATGATTATATAGTCCAAAGGAAGAGCTCTGTTCGCTGAGAAATATGCGCTTCTGAAACACAAGAATCCTTTTCTGTAACAACGTCAAAAAATTTTTCGAAAACCGGACACGTGGGGCTGTTGTCATAAAATTCATGCTCTCGAATGATTACTAACACTCCCTGACAAGTGCTTGCCCAGCGGATGAGCTCGGTTTTTTTTATTTGTCGCCTCATAAGGGACGAGTGCAAGAGTACTTCAATAATGAAACAATTTTGAAATTGGAGTATTTTTATATTGGTTTTTGATTTCTGAAGAACACACTGATGAAGTGATAGATCATGTGACAAATATCATTTGCGGCAATGACTAAGAACGAGAAATTGCCATCCTGAAAGAAAAGGATGAATTTCATGGGAATTCGAATGAATATAGATGAGATAGCATTGGAATGCTTAATAACACCTTAAAATATCACTTTATTGTGAGTATATGGCTTTTTCTCTGAAAGGCGAGTATCAGGAAGAAGTCTCGCTTTTGTTACTACAAGTGGCTTTAGCGAAGTGTCTTCTCAACGATCAAATGATTTGTCTGTTTATCAACGCTGCAATTCTATAACAAATAACTAAATAAAAATGCTTGCTTCAAATGCATTACAGTCCAATTTCAATTTCCTCCGGCAGTAGCAATCGCCGTGAAGAGGAGCGATCCAAATGGACCCGATGCCAACATTCAAATCGCTCGGTTTACTACATTTTGTCACACTGGTTTTGACCAATTCGCCAAGATGATGTTTGTGGTCTGCGGAGAAATTTTTCTTCACATAACAAAGTTTTATAGAATCGTGATCAAAGTAAGTACCGAGGGAGATCCCTAAATTGTCAACGGTGAACCGGACACAGGCGCTATTATCACATTTTGCGCAGGCTGTGGCACCGAGAATCCTGCATGCCTGGACTGGTGTTGAGATATTGCCGTTACCGTGTTATCGGCAAGAGCTCAGCTCATTTCCATTATGTTGACTGCACAAACCATGAGCTTTTAGAAGACATATGCTTTCAGTATAGTGAAAAAGTGTAGCGAAATTAAAAACAGTCTTGAGCACTCATTTTCTGTCCTTGTTTGAATTTCCTTCAATCATTACTTTAAACAGTTAATGTTGTACCATTCATAGGAGAAGATACCACAAAAACCTATTTAAGAAAGCTTCAACGCTAAAGGTTCAAATTCTATCGCCATTATACCTCAACTTTCGACCACTTTCTTAGACCCGTTGAGAACGCTATAATTTGGTAAGGATATAACATCATTTGAGCCGTTAGGACTAGTGCTATACAGGCGCCTGTTTGGTCCTATTGAGACTCATCAGAGCCCCCAGTCGGTTAAGCCGATCCTCTGAGGCTAATTAATTCTCTATAAAAGAATCGTCGACGGTTAATCACCCCAAGTCAGATGATGGAACTACCTGAGTTGTGGTGACCGGCAGTCGAGCGTGCGGTTTTTGCAATGGATCTTATCTCTGCTTTCGTCCGTTTTTTTAAAGACGTCGAAAATTAGACTTATAGATCCCCTTACAGGAAACTACTCATCCTCAAAGAATCGGCTGAGGCTGAGGTGCTACTGATAATCCAAATAGGACAAAACAAGCCCCTATATAACACTAAACCTAGCGGCTCGGAACATGTTATATTCTTACCACATTCTACCGCCGTTACATATTTTCCCATAGCCTAGAGTCATTACTGGTAATATACCAGGTGTTGTTGGTTTTTTCTTAAAATACCCAAGATAGCCGCGCTTTTTCTGGTACCTATAGAATTTTTCCCCTAAAAAATCAAACATTGGCCCACTCTTACTTTTGTCCTTTGCTTAAAGCTCGCTTTTGTGCACATATCCTATGTAAGTGACTGTCACAGTAAGTTGACTCGAAATGGCCGAGATGACAGCATCAGGCAGAAGCGCACTGCGAGCTTGACCTTCTATAACAACAAAGACGTGAAAGCAAATTTTTCTACCACTATGAAAATTTTTCTTAGAAGCGTTTTGCAATTGAATCACGTGGAACAGTGCACGTGATATTGATACTAAGAGGTTGCAGTGCTGTTACAAAAACTGCACCACACTTGCTCTGCCTTTCCAGATGCTCCAAAGGTTGAAAAATCTTGAAATTCGAAGTTGCACCTCATTGTTTGCATTGCGAGGCGTTCAATAAATCCGTTAGCTCTTGCCTCCAGTTGCAATATCAAGGACTTGAGTTGAAACATCACTTGAGGTGTAATAAACCGTAGCAGCAGGCAAAACGAAGCCGGTGACGCTAAACTTCCGAGTGCTTCTTGCAACAAAACCTCATAGTTTTCTGTGGTGAGTTTTATATTTACATTACAATGTCTGTAGATTTCCTACTTCTTTTTTTTAATTCAAAATTCCTTAATCAAAGGACTTAGACTGCAACAGCTGTAGAGCTCTGGTTAATGTTGAACTTGGTCGTTTTGATTAAGGCTCATAAGCTTCTGACAATAAGATTATCTGCCGTTTCTTAACAATTTCTATTCATTGTCTTAGCTTGTTGCATAGTCCACATTCGAGCGCTGATGAGATTATGGTTAACAGCGAAATCATAAAGGGGATCGGTAGAAACTCCCGCCAGCTTTGAAAGAAGATTCATTTGTGGCTCCTAAAAAGCCCAACAGATATTACGGGCTTAACTTTGAGTGAATTGAATATTCTGCACCAAATCATTTACGAGGCAACAATAGATTTGGTGCTCAACACTTATAAGTGGATGGCGCCGCCTTGGCAGCTAATCAAATTTTTCACCACTTCCAAGAGTTCAAAGTCAAGTGGACCAAAGCAAAATCTTACAAAAAACATTGCGTGAGGATTCTCTAGAAGAAACGAAGCACGAACCTTCCTCAAACCTGTTTTGGCAATAGTTTTCTATGAAACAGCAATCGCGAAGGTTAACTTTTGACGCTCTCATTACCCTCCCAGATCTGGTATGCTTGAGAAATCTTTGTTGCTAATAGACAGAGTCGACTGATACGCAAAGAGGCAAATTTTACAGAATCTGCCGAAGGCTCCAGAGACAGGTGATTAATCACATGTCACCAAGAAATCACCAGTACAAGGGAGCGAGGACAAACTGCGCCAACATTGATCGTAGGCAACAAAATGCTCGAAGACATGTGATCATATCGCAAAAGAGGAGACTTCTAAAGTTCACTAAGATTGACACTATTTCGAAATGGGTGAAGTGGAGGTTGTTACACACCAAGTGTGGTGAAGCAAACAGCGTGGATATTTTGATACGCCTTCGATTCTACACAGTCCAAAAACGAGAAATGCTGGTGTTTATTTCGTACGAAGTCTCACTTCATTCATGTAGTATTTCTGTGGTCCTTTTCAGTCCTGCGATGGGTCTGGAAAGATAATCTCAGAAACTCGAAGAGTACTTTCCGCGGCCAATGTGCTTCATTCAGGAATTCATTAATATGGAGAAACACAGGGAAACGTTGTCAAAATTTTTGCTAGAAGAACCAACAGTCTGAGGCGCTAGATCTTGTCGTGATGCAGAAGAACCATGCGCTCCGATAGAACTGTTAATATATCAAAATGCGAAAATACACTGGACATTAAGCTGCTCATCAAAGTGGATGTTATAAGAACGCTTTCAAGTTCACACAATCTCCCTACATCGTGCAAGTGAAATAGAGTTCGTTGTTACGTAGCTCGTTTAGTGAAGTCACATATGATTCGTGTAAAGATTCACACTTTGTAATGTTTTGTCTCGTTTTTGTAATGTTCCTTTAAAACCATGTGAAATGACCTGAGTGAAGTGTTCTTATTACCTGCGGTCAACTCAGCTCATCCAGTACCCTAGATTTTTTAATGCAAAAATTTTATCCAGAACGACGCTCGACTTCAAATAATGCTGTGCCTTACAAAAGACAAATCTTAGTTCTATGCGATTCTGACATTGTCGCCAGCAGGCGAAATAGCATTTGTTCTCCTGTTCATAAAATTGTTGCACGGTACGGACGGATTTTGAGGTCACATCAATAGCGATACCCTCTTTTGATTGAAAAAAAAAAACTCTCAGACAACATTTTATCGAAGCGGGAATCTCATTGCAGTACTGATTTGCGCGGTGTTCAGAGCGAAAATGTCAGTCAGTTCAAATTTGTTAGCGAATATTCTAAGACATATTAACAAATTCTTGTTCATTACCCAATGACAAAGCATAAACATCTTGAACGCTGTATAATCATGGGTCTTACGAGTTTTTTAGAGCGGTGATTGATGCTGAATGAGCAACTCGGCGGTCTAGTGCTTTCTTGTTGAAAGAGCTACGTGTTTTAGCAAATCGTTGTCGCATTAGCTCGATTGCTAATAGGCAAACAGATGTTCCCTGCTTTTCATTATAACCCTATATTACTGATTTCGACCATTGCGTTCACGGTATCATTTTATCAAAAGTCGTATGACCCACAATTTTTTCGTAACATTATATTGTGTAAAGTTGAAAATCTGTATTACTTATCGTACCACTGACCGTCAAGTGACTAAAGCGGGCACTAAAAAGACTTCCATTCTTTTGTACAGCATTAAGAGTAACCCAGGATTCATAACACTAGTTATTCGTGAAGCATCATATCACTGCTTAGGCTTTTACGAAGAAAGCAAGCCATATTAGGTAGCGTTCCTCTTTTGCAATCGGCATTTCGGAAAATCCATTTAGTAATGACTCTACTTAATAGGTTGCTGCATCATATGCCCGGCTCAAACACCTGATGTTGACTGACTACAGGTTCACGATGGATGGTCGTCTCTATAATTGCCAAGCATCGACTGCAGGCTGTCTTCACTTTAAGCACCTTCAAATTGACTCGAAGAAGGCATAGATCAAATATTGGTCAGCAGAATCGAAAGATCAGCAAATTATTTGAAAATCTACACTCTGTTAAGATATTTCAAGTCTTCTATGAGGTCTGTAAGACACTCATATAGTCGTACGTCTTGCTCCCCTTTCAGTCTCATCAGTAGCACACTTCCTTTCGGTTCAGTCAGGTCTTCGTAAGGAGATGTACTCCGTAGGTGCAAAGAAGACAACGCCGAATTAGGTACACTGCTCGCAAGTGAAAAGATCACCACACGTTGCAGTGTTGTACAGTGCGTAATTGCTCGCGGGTGGAAAAGTGATTAGTACCTTATAGGCTCAAATTATGTTATCAGATTATACAATGTTCTGAAGGTCTCAAAATCTTCTCAGAAACTTAGGCCACATTAGTTTTTCTTCGCCAAAACAGTGGCTGACATTTCGGCAATCTAGCTTTTCTTAGATCCTAGACATGCTGTTTCATACCTGATCTAAATGTTCAGATTATATTTCACATACTTGGTGAAAACTCAATTCAGAAATGTTTCCAAATGGCAATCTACTATGGAAAACCCACCACCACTCGGCTAGTTCTGCGAAAAAAGTCCTCGGTAATGCTGCCATACTTACTTAATTGAATACTTGGACGGTCCGTCTTCACGAATCGTGCAGACCTCAACACAATTTTTATTCGTCTATTCTTCTCGCGTTTGCCATCTATGGGTGTGGTTTCACTTGAGCACAGCGGGTGGGGCGAGTCTCATACGGTGATTCAGCTAATGTGAATAGGTACGAGTACACCCAAGGACACTTTACCTTACACATTAGTGATCCGCCTTCACAGAGCGTTTTTTTACTGTGGTGATCCTCTATTTCTGTTATCCAACTCGTTTTCTTTTCCGTCTTCTTTGTTTCACATTGTAAAATAGTGTTTGAGAGCTTCTCCTTGTATTTTTGAGGTTAGCCTAGCTGTGACATTCCATGGGACGTTCGTTGTTGACTGCCGGAGCGTGTCGGGAAAGGGGATTCGGTCATAAACGCGCCACGGCGAGCATCTCGACCTCTCGGCCATGGCGTCCTAAAAATGCAGGTAACTGCTAGAAAATAACCAGAAAATGGCCCCAGATTATGGGAAAAGCTGTTATAGTGGCAACTAAGTTCATACCTTCGAATTAGATGATTTTGAACGATTTTTCGTATCTTTTCCTGAAAATGCAACGTCACTTAATGCTTACAGATTTACGAATAAGACTAAAAAATGATATTCAAAACTGTTTCCACTTTCTACCGAAGTAAAAATATGTCTTCTTGAAGTTCATGGTTTATGACAGTCGACAAGATCGAAGCGAATTGAATCAATCTCGAGAACACGGTAACGGCAACTTGCTCTAGTATAGGTCCACGAATGCAGAATTGTACGGTGCCACAGCCCCCGAATTCGAAAGTGTTGTTCGCGCTTGTGTGGTACCTACCCATGACAACTTTGGGATCTCTCTCGGCATGAATTCCACTCTTCTTTTTAACAACATTCTTTTGTAAGGAAAGAATTTCATTGACGATTGAGTAAAAAGCACTGTGGTAGAGTGTACCGAATCCAGGGATTCAAATACTGGCATCGGATCTCTCCATTAGGTTTGCACTTCTTCCGGCAGTTGCCACTGTCGGGGGAAATGGTTATCGAACTGTAATATGTCTGAAGCAAACATCTCATTTCGCCGTTAATTATTGTAGCATAACAGCAGTAATAACCGAGTAAATTATCCCGGTAATTGTTGTAGCATAACAACAGTAATAACCGGGCAAATTATCTGCCCTTCGATTATTCAAAATGATTCAACAAATTCTTTCGAAGCGTTTAAGGTGATGATTTGGTTTTGGTGCTTTCTTTTGGAGGACGCTGAGGAATTCGCAGATGGGAAATTCATAAAAAAAATTATTTTGTTATTAATTGAAAATTATGCTTCTATCGGTTGGATATAGAGAACTAGTTGGAGGGGATTTCAAGGACAAAACAAAAGATTTGATTATAAGAGCTAAATGTCTATCGCAACAATATTTCAAGAGTTTTTTCTCAAGACCACGCTCATTTTTCAACATATCTTGTCATTGTTATCTAAGCCGACACGTCATGTGGTTTGTAAAATGTGCCGATTTATAGAGTCCGATACAGGTGTTCCGACCTTGACAGTCTCATCAGTCGGGCGTTACCCTTTTCGTCTTTTGCCAATCCTCTCTCAGTCCCCTATATCAAGAGTAGGCGACGACGAATATTTTGCACTGCCAGTGCGGTAAAATTGTCACTGAAAAGACAGTGTTGTATATTCGAATGCTCTTGGCTAGTATCTTTAATATATCATACCTTTCGCTACGAGAAGGATGCCGCCCGACTGATGAGACCGTCATGGTCGAAGCACGTGTATTGGGCTCTATAAGTCAGCCTTTAACAGACTACATGACATGTTAGCTCAAATAATAATACAAGATGTGTTGAAATCTGAGCGTGGTCTCCAGAAAGCACTCGGAAATGGTATGATATGTTAGCGATATCATCCAAGGGGCAATCGAGTGTTCAACATTGTCATTTCAGTGATAATTTCGCTGGACAGACAGTGTAAAATGTTCATCGTCGCCTATTCTTAATATAAGGGGCTAAGAGAGGATTGGTGAAAGACAAAAAAGGTGCCGCCCGACTGCTGAGACTGTCATGGTCGAGACACGTGTATCGGGCTTTATAAATTAGTCCCATATAACAGACCATATGCGTGGCTCAAAAGGTGATACAAAAGTGATTACCTAGCATATTGAATAGTTCAAGGCTTTGATGAATATTTGTTTAACGCTTATCGCGAAGTGCCCATATTTGCTAGCTGATGTAAAGTGAGTGAAATCAAGGGAGGATCAATTTCAAAAATCACGTATTCAGACATTCAGATCTTGAGAGTTATGGCTTTATCCACAACCACGCCCTCAAAGAAATGTAACGCTCAACCTAAACGCTCAAAAAGTCATGACTTATCGAAGGAAAGACACGACGTCTATTTCTGAGTAGTTACATATCGGCAGTTATGAAGAACGTTACCTTTTTCGTATTTCTCTCCTTTAGCTCAGTTTTTCTTTCGCCATAATTACGGTCCAATGGTTCATATGAATCATCTTAACTTCAAAATAGTCTATCTACATTCTAAATTTTGCAACACATATGTGCTCCAAGGGTCTCAAAACAATACAGCTCTCCAGAAAAATTAATGCGGTGTCTTACAAGAGAAAGAACCGCATTCAATGTGAATCCGAGACTTTCGCAAGTGGATGGCGCAAGCATTCGTTCCTTAGCTTTTGAATTGTTGCACAACGTACGATGGATTGTATTTCGGATTTTGAGAAACTCTTTCCTGTTGACTGAACCTTCAAAAAACAAAAAAAAAATCTTCTAATTTATCTATTTCGCGAATATGAAACCGAGAGTGCCGTTAGCACTGCATAATTACACAGCACTTCACTTCATTTGATCCGTCATCACAGTGCCCGAGACCAACTGCCTATTCATCTCGACATGCTTCAATGCAATTAGTGATTTCCTTTTCTAATCCAAACACGAGTTGTTACATAAATCTTATTTGACAATTGACATTTCGGCAGTTCGCCCTTCTTCAGAGCCTGGAAAGGTCAAATGTCCGAAATCCAATCAGTCAAACACCTCCATTACTCTTTAAAAAAAATCACCAGACCTAGATTTTAATCGCATCGAGCACAAAATCAACTCCCAACAAACTCACCGCTTTTATATGTGTAGCACTGACTGATTCAAGTGGCGATCACCGGAAGGAGATCACATAAGCTCGTAGTGCATCCTGCCCATCAAAACAACAGTCTTATATACTAACTTAATTCACGAGTGATTTCACTCTCATGGAAAAGGAAAGGATCGGTTTTGGATCCCGTACCGTCTAACGGGAAAGTACCTCTATTACTTATTTTCGTGAATGACGGACGCTCTATGATGTTAAGCCAACAATTTTTTACCACAGCAAAATTAGAAGAAAAAAAACCTTAGGACTGCATCTTCACTGTCATTGGCAAACAAACTGTTAAAGGTGATTCTTGAAGAAGTATTACGACAAAGGAAGTCTACTGGATTAGGGCTTTCTAATTTCAGCGGTCTCGGTTAAAATTTCTCTTGTTTCTCCTTAATTACATTATTTCAGTAATTTTTTTTGTTTGACAAATGCGCAGTGTAGTCGAAGCGGTGACAGCGAGAAGATAGCACAGATGTTTGATTAATACATTCCAGTCATAAACCACAAAATTTTGATCTTACCCTGACCGTCAAGAAATGCGTACAACGACATGAAAGCAGGTTGCTGCTTTGTGCACAATATATCTATTATTGTGGGCAAGATATAAAGCTTCCATAGACACTCCTAGGAAGACCTTCAAAGGAAATGGCATATAAAATGCTCCATACAGAAAAAAACGAAAGCTCACAATCTACTCTCAAAAAAGGTTGTTTTATGCACTGCTATATGTGCTGATGGGAAAAACATAGTACACAATGGCCAGAGCTGAAGAGACTAATAGGAATGAACAGCAAGTACAGGCACCAATACCACCCTTTCCGCAGCCGTTCTACAGACAACAAGACCCCAACGAGGAGTTTGATAGAAATTCCGGAAATTTACGGACGAGACTTTTGAAACCCTCACTCACTATCGTATGAAAAGATTTCAATCGAACCTCACCGAGCTAGAAAAGCGTGGCATGAAAGAGGTTTGAGAGTTGACAAGGAGGGAAGAATAAGGCTATCAGTTAGTGCTAAGGGTGGAGAACTTGCTATGATTTCTCGACCGTTAGATATTGCAATAACAAACAAGCATCTCGAAGATACTTCGCTTTACCGATCATCTTCTGTAAAGGAATTCAAAAGGCAAAACCGCAAATTAAACACTGAGTGGGTCCGTACGGCAAAAGCGGCAGGCTTAAGACCATCTATCATTTCTCAATTAAAAAAACAGTCGCCAACATGTGCTGTCTTAAACTTACTTATAAACACACATAAGTTAGTATCCACTGATGATCTAATGTCTAACGATTCAACTATATTCAAAGTTAGACCCATCATCAGCTGTGTAGGCGGACCGACGGATAGGATAGCATGGTTCTTAACGTTAATAACATCCCAGTTGCTAGGACACAATCCAGTCAATCTCACGAACACTCAGATGTTCTGGATCGTCTACGTAACGCGAATCCGAACAACGTGTATGTATTGGAGTCATTCGACGTCACTGCTTTATATACCAAAATGTCGAATGACTTCGCATTGCAAGCCACACATGAGCTTCTGATACAACACCAGGGTGCTGCAACATGTATGGCTTGTCGATGAGCAGTTCATGGTCCTATTAAAGAGTCCCTGAACTGCTCAATTTTCAGATGGTCTGGGAATCATTATACTCAAATGAGAGGGCTGGCAATGGGGCAGCGACTGGCTGCTAGCCTGGCGATTGCCTTTACGCCTAAAGTGGAAGCACCAGTGTTGGATCTCCGGCCATTACTCTACTGTAGGTATATAGATGATTGTTTGGTTATCTGTTCCACTCAAAAGTAGCTAGATAATTGTTTTAGATTGCTGAATGAACAGTCAGAGTATATAAATTCACCCGTGAATTACCAAAAGACGATTGGCTCCCATTTTTGAACGGCAATTAAACTTAACTGAGTGCGGCTACATAATAAAGTGGTACCAAAAGCCAAGTAATAAAAATATCCTGATTCACTATCTCTCTTCTCATCCTTCTCATACGAAAAAGGCGCTAGTGAAAAACATGTTTCGAATAGCAGCCAATATATGCACCGGGGAGGAGCAGAGAGTAGAATCCGTGAAACTGCCTCGGGAAATAACCACTTATAATGGATACAATTCGTTACCCCTCGGCTTAGGTTTAGAGGAAATTATGCGCCTCCGAACGAAAACTCGAATGAAATTCTCTTTTTCAAATGAGATTAGTACAGCGATAAAACGCTGTTCGAAATGAGCGGGTTTAGAGCAATCGGTGGCAATTCAGAAACACCACCAAATACTTCAAAACGCCAACTAGTTCGCAACCGCTTATATGATCGTCTCTGCATAACGAAAGATTATAAAATATGTCCTAACAGCAGAGACAGTGATTGCATGAGCGTAGGTACAGTCTACCTAATCTATTGCAAAGCGTGTAGTGATATATATATATTGGCGAAGCGGGTAGGCCGCTCTATGCCCACATAGAAGAACACCTAGCTGACAAGCGTCTTAATAGACGAAACTACCCCGCTAGGGACGCATGAGCACAGAAGGAAGACGGAGTTGATTTCGAATCAAAGTCATCATCCTTGCGCAGGAGCAAAAAAACATCAGCGCGAAAATCTTGGAAGTGTTTTGAATTAATACGACCAATCCAACCATAAATTGCAGTGAGGAATGTCTCATAAACACTCGTGATATGAGCCAGTATATAAGACTGTTGCTTTGATGGGTAGGGTGCATTACGGGCCTATGTGTCCTCCTTCCGGTGATCTCACTTGGATCATTTAGTGGAACACATGTAAAAAGCGGTGAGTATGTTGAGTGTTGATTTTGTGCTTGATGCGATTAAAATCTAGGTCTGGTGATTTTTTCTAAAGGAGTAATGGAGGTGTTTGACTGATTGCATTGCGGACATTTTGACCTTTCCAGGCTCTGAAGAAGGCGAACTGCCGAAACGTCAACTGTCGAATAAAGTTCAATGTAACACCTCGTGTTTTGCTTAAAGAGAAAATCAGGAAAAACATAGTGTTGATCAAAATACGAGCGAACGCTCTAAAACATCAGCTATTCCACAGCTGCATTTATAACAGCCTATACGAAGCATAAATTCTATAAATTACATTAATGCCATATACGGTGACTGCTTTTGTTCGAGCACTGTTTATTGGCCCTTTACGAGACATGTAGAGGGCAAGTACACTGGAGAAACGAGTAGGCTACTCTACTCCTGTATAAATAAAGAAATATTTAGTAAAATCTCATCCACGATTTTCATACGAACCTGGAAATTTTTTGAAACTGAAGAAAAATATTCGGGTACACCGCGCCTCTTGAATGACGCTTTCGCAACGCTTTCAACTACCTCCCTGAATGGACCCGTTAATCGAGAGCACCGCTATCCTTCTTATTTAGTTGAGAATTTTGTCTTAATTCGAAATAATTCTAGGTTCTGTACTAGAATTGTGAAAAAGTTTTTGTTCTATCGTTCTGTGGACACAAAGCTTTTTTCTTTCACACTGTCAAATAGACCTGCTGTAAAGTTAAAGTGACGAGCTATCCATTATGAGTGCGGAGCGTACATTCGTTCTGCTCTATCTGCGTTTTATAAGAGCTTTTTTGATATCATAACCACTTTAACTTTTGGTAATGGCGAGTATTGAGCTTTTAAGTGACTACTAAGAGTCAACCAAAAATTTAATCATGAACATCAGTCGGCAGGCAATCAAACTAAGTGTGAAGCAACTATATCTTCGCTTCCACGATGCCGTAAGAAAAGCCTTGCACAATCCTAACATATTGTTTAAAATTGCGAAATGTAGCCTTCCGAAATTACAGAAAGTTTGAAGAAAATGGCTTTTCCCAGCCGCAGAGGTATTCAAAATTCTCATATCCATGTGGATCCATTTTGTCCAAGAGGTCAATTATTGCGAATACTTCAATTTTTCCATTAACTAAAAGACTTTTGAGACAGAGGGTTGCTCTCTGATGAGTATCAAAGTCTCGCGCCTCTCGAGTAGTGCTGTACGCAGCGATTTTAACTGCTGAACCCAGAGGTGGTGATTTTCGTGTTTCACAATGAAGTTCCCTCTCCGTTTCAAAAATTTTCATAGGATTCTTGTATTAGAATTGTAGTAGTATTTCATCTTTCATATCTGGTAAATTTTATTTCCATTTCGATGGAAGCTCATTCGACAGTGCTTAAAAGGTAAAGTCCTTTTCCCTCTTACGGCGAACCAAAAAGACCTTATGAAAATTTGACAATGATCACTGTTTGAAATTCACCTGTCGAATAAATGTAAAAAGTTTACTAAAAAGCCCTGTTGTCAGCGTCCCCTTGTTTGAGTCCTTAACATAGTCAACTGTCCCCATGACCGACTATGTATTACCTCGGCATACTTCGATAATACCTTAAATTCCTCTTCAAGCGAAACATCAGGTGTTACATGAATCTTTATTCAACACCTGACGTTTCAACAGTTTGCCTTCTCCAGAGTCTGAAAGGTCAAATTTTTTGCAATCCAATTACTGAGAAGCATTGTTGTCAGCGTCCCCTGGGAGAATAATTCAACAAAACTGCTCGTTTATTAGCAACTGGATTGCAGAAAACTTGAGCTTTCCAGGTTCTGAAGAAGGCGAACTGCCGAAACGTCAGCTGCTGAATAATGATTAATATAACACCTCGTGTTTTGCTTAAAGAAGAAAATAAGGAATAGTCAACTGTATTTTCCATCTGTATAATGAAGATTGTATCAGAGTATAGAATTGTTCCGCTTTACATCACGGATTGATGCACCTATGTACTTGTCTTTTTTTACAACCAACTCTGACAAAGTCATCCTTTCGCTCTCATATTAATAAAATTTTGGTTAAATGTCATTCTCTGGCTGTCGCTGAATACCTTGGCAAAATTCCATAGAATTGCTATTTTGACTATCTTATGGTCTCTTCATCAGTAAAGATGATCTCATTGGAGAATAAATGCATATAACCGACCTTGCATAAAACGCTCTTGCAAGCGCTGTGGTCAGCATTCACTGGATTAGTAGCGTGGCGCGTTGAAAGTTTGGGGAGAATAAATCAACAAAACTGTCCGATTATTAGCAATATAACTTAAACGACGCGGAAGAGCTAGAGCATGAAACTGCTTATTCACCTTCAATTATCGCTCACGAAAGACTCGCAACACTGTCTGTGATTACATAGAGCTCATGGTGGTTCAAAAAAAATTGAAAATTGAAAAATTGAAGATTGAAAATGATAATTACGAATTAGACCAAACAAATTAGTCATGTTCCATCTCGAGAATTTCAATAACATTCTGTAAAGGAATGGTGTTTCACAAACTGGTTTGCTCACTACTGAAGTGATAGTTGCACAGTGAAAGAAACGCTTTTGTAAAAATTACTTTAATTCGTTGGAGGTGTGGTCATCATAAAAGCTCATCTTAAACAGCTTTTCGGAATCCGAAATCGATCTACATAAGCAGCATCAGCGATCTTATGAATGCTAAGTTCAGTGTTGCCGTCATCCACTAACAAATGTCGGAATCGCATCAAAACGGTTCTCGCTCTTCTATGACACAGCAATTTTTTCTTTATAGCATTCTTTTGAATGAGTGAAATTTTTCGGACGACTTCGGAAACTATGCTTTATGTGACCAAAATGTTTACGGTATGAAATGGCCACTAAATTGCTTCACAAATGAAATGAAACTTCATTTCACGAAATGTGCAACAACAAATTAGTTTTGCCTGCACATCTTTTGAAAATTATGCGGATTCACCTAACTTATGTCCTCAACGGGCGCCGTGGCCGAGTGGTTGTGGTGTTGGTTAAGGCGCCGTGGTGCTGAGCTCCACCCGCACCTTTCTCCGACAGTTAGCAAGAACGTCGCAGCAAAGTTGTCCTTGAAATTGCAAGAAGACTCGCTCGACCGGTATTCTACGCCGTTCAAGAAGAAAACAAAAAACGAACTGAATGCTAAAAGTACAGGGATCTGCATAGTGAAAAAACGTGATGACGGATGAGATTAAGAGAAAAAGTTGAAAAAAAATATCCTCAACGTCGTTCACTCTATACTTCCATATCGAAACACTAGCAATTTCATCAAAGTGTGGGGTTCTTATGCCATGCGTCAAGACTTGACAACTTTACGTGCTTGTTTCCTTTACAATCATTCCTAACACTTTTCCTTTCTGCTACTCCTCATATTCGTATATTTTTTAGTAACATGTCATTCTTCGCCTGTTCCTGAACCCCTCGATGGAATGATGTGAATGTTCTTATTCTAAGTATCAATCGGTCCATCCATCAGCATATTCAATTCATTGGCGGAATGAGGCCAATGGGAACAATAGAACTTAACAAACAGACTTTCTGTCTGCTGGCGCATATATTTGTCGCTAAAACGGTTCGGAGCAAAAGTTTTAGATTCCTTCTCAGTCGATATCGACTTTCACATTGTATCTCTTAGAAACGATTCTCGCAATTTCGGCGTTTTGTCTATTGCGAATACTTTGTTCCTGGGAGTACCTCGATATTATGTCGCAGCATCAGCAATCGAGAGGCGGGAACCAAGAGCAGGTTACGCCTTTCGGGAGCTGGCGCTACAGATAAATGTTCGAGTATCCTCTTCTAGACAGCTTATTGTCATTCATTATTCGATATTCATTCCATTCTTGAACTAAATTCTCTTTACTCCGGCGGAATCTATCACCAAAAATACGGTTCTTTTCTGTCGCTTGGAAGCGCATAAAGAAACAAGCCCTTTCACAGGACAAGAAGTTTTTGTAGTATCGTTAGTAATCATTCAAAAGCTTAAATTTCTTGCCACTGCGTTACCCATCTGTTTTTCAAAACACCTTTTTGTCACCTGTGCCAGAAAGGAAGCAATTTTGTTTCAGATTCTCTCAGGGCAAAACTCTTTTCTCCAATCATAAATCATAAATAACCATTCGATAGCGAAGGTTTCCACAATTCCAACGCCGTGCTTATTTTCTAGAAAGACCGTTCTCCTGCAGTTGAGCAGGGAAAAAAGATCGGGAAGAACAATAACAATCTGGTAATTAATGAAATGTTTCAAACTTTTTGTAAGCTCTAGTAAGACACTTGAACAGTACTACACAGTGCTGTTTTGCCCCTGCAAGCTCCTCAGTAGCACGGTGTCTTTCGGTTCAGTCGTTCCCTCGCAGGGTGATATAGCCAACTTTCAAAGGCATCGACGCCGAATTAAAATGTTTTATTATATCACCGCATGTCGAGTAGCAAAACTACCCCGGACAAGTGTAAGTGTATAAATGTGAAAAGTGTCACAGAAGACTTCATCCATGCTTTAAAATATGTTATCACGTTACTAGATTATCAGGTCACTCCCTGATTTTTTTTTTTTTGATCCGGATAACAAAAAAAAACCAAAATGCATCGAAAGATACTGCTAAGCAAACAAATTTGGTATTCTTGAGGCCTCTGGATCCAAATGCATGTTCCGTAATCGCTTTGTGCATGATTTGCTGCAAAAAGTGCTGAATTTGTATGCAACTGAGTTTAAGATATTTGCTTAACTTTACAGGACTTTGAATGAATATTTTTACAAACACGGTAAAGCATCCGACCAATCCCTTTGTGATTTTTCTGGTAGCCACAATTTCGACAGTGTCTGGATGTGGAGTGATGCCTGCAGCTTAAAGTAAGGAATAGATGTTTGCTTTACCACTATAGTTATTCACAATATCATAGAGAAGTTTATAAACCTCATTCAAGATGATCATTTTTGAAACTTCATCATTGCTCTGAAACTGTCGCATTCTCGCTTTTTTGATGAATAAATTTAATACTCGGAATTGATAGTATTTCAATGATTTCGCATTGTGATGATGTTTTCTATATACCTAAAAGAATTGAGTGGTGAGCAAAAACCTGAGGTTTACCTGAAAAAACCTTGAAAAAAGGTGAGGTTTTTGCTCACCACTCAATTCAAAGCAGAAAGTCACCAAAGATTTTAATCAATTTCGTAATTATCTTCATCAAGGTTACGAAATTTTGTTACAGGAAGCACTAGAAACTTCACCGTCACTGGCTTCAATTTGCCAGTTGCCATGGTTTACTCCACTGCAACCGATGTACAAACCAGGGTCCCTGGTATCGCAACCAGCGAGGCAGGAGCGAGGGAATTTGTAGAACGCCTTGTGATGCAAACAGTGAGCTGCAACTCCTGCCTTTTTTCTTTTTTCGCAATACTGAAAAGGACGCAAGGGTGAACTCCAATTTTTTGACATGATGCCAGCCTAAGTGTTATTACGACTTTCATAAATCCATACGATTTGACTGGGAACACTTTCAGCTGAACTTTTCAAACTAGCGGAAAATTTGCTCTTCAGGTCTTTGACGTTCTCGAAAGCCAAGGTCGTAGTGCACTCCTACCTGATACTGTCGTCCTCTACCATTTTGCGTCAACTTACTGTAGCTGTAAATTACGCGCCATTGATGTGTGCTAAAGTTCAACTCGGTTCAACGGACATGACTATGCGTAAGTAAAAGTATTGGCCATTTCAAAAAGTCTAAGTAAAATATAACAGATGTTCAAAAGCCGGTGTTTTTTTTTTCATATATTCAGTGATGTTTTAGTGGTATGTGGAACATTTGACCAAAAGAGAACTGAGCACCCGCGTTTTACCTACACCAGGGCGCGTGCGTGCGGCAATCACACCACCAAAGCCACACTGAGTTCAGTGCCGATAAGTGCTTACCAGACTAAACTCGTCAATGTTGATTGCTGACAGCTCCAACGCCTTAGATCATAAGAGTGGCAGCAGAGCGATGGTCTCACTGATTTGCTTGTAGTAAGTCCCCCGCCCTGGTGTGAGTGAGACACGGGTTTTACTTTGCGCGTGAGTTCGAATGAGTTGCACATCGCTCAATATTGCTGAGAATATGATTGTAGCCTCATAACATTGCTATGAGAGCAGTTAAATGAAAAAGTGCCTTTAATGTTGTTAAACAACAAATAGTCTTTAAAAACCGCTAGAGACGGCCCTAGATTATGCAGATGAGTAATACAAAATTAAAGGCCTCACAATTAATTTTATTTTCAGAAGAGTTTTTTACATCTTACCCTCAAACATTGGAAAAAAACCAACACCTTGACTGTTTCCGTTTTTTCCTTTTCTCAACTTTCTGTTGTTTTAAGAGAACGTGTTTTTCAGACGATTAAATTTTTTGTAGTTCAAATGATGGAAAGTGGTTGCATCATCTTCGGCAACACGGTCACGGGAATTTGCATCAATACTATGTTGAGAGGACGACGTGCAATGCGATGTATGCCAGCGGGCCGGATGGTGATAATAAGGCCTGTGCCCAGCCCACGCTTGACAATATCAGGATCTCTCTCGGTTAAGATTGCATTCTTCTCTTTCAATACAACTTCGTTTTGTCATGAAAGAATTCTGTGTAGACCACAAACATTATCATGGCAAATTGGTCGAGAACGATGTGGCAAAATATAGTGAGCCGAGCTGTTCGAATGTTATCATCGGGTCCATTTGGATCGCACTTCTTTTCGGCAACTGCCACTGTCGACGGAAACTGAAATTGAAGTTCGATGTGCCTAAGAAAATTTTTCTATCCAATCGACATTTGCAGCATTATAGTAGGGGTATACTAGCATATCATATGGGTGTTCATTTGTCAGAGTAATGCGATAGATTACATTACTATGCACATTGTGAGGAATTTGGATATGATGCTTTGTTCATGAAGCAGGTAAGAAAAGTGTAGTGAAATAAGGGGACACATAAGTTGCTTTCACTTCTAGATTGAGAAAATCTCCTGTCGTTGCCTTTTTTATTGATCGTGAAGAAACTAGTTTGACAGAGATTACAGTAGTTGTCCGTGTTTGGCAACTAAAGTTGTGGATGACAGCGAGAAAGTGTAGTTTCTCAAGCTCTTATATCCAGTCACTCAGATATCAAATGCTGAAAAATTGACGAGAGATTGTCTGTTTCCGGAGTGAGGACGTTCCACATGTCCACTATGAATGTCGATCAATAAAAAAAAACAATGACAAACGTTTTCATCCCGTAATCTAGCCGTTTTCTTGTAAAACTGTGCAGTTGCCGCATGTCTTACGAAAGATTTGTAATTAAAACATTGAATGAGAAAGTCTGCTCAAGGTATATTCATGTGTTTTCTTCTTTACTACTGAACTCGCAAGAAATATTGTCGACCCTGTTTGAGAATGACGAAGCGTTTTGAGTTACATACATGCTCATACACTTTCGCTAATTTTCACCGAATATGCCAACAAGCATTGTAATCGACTATCTTGAAACCTTATTAAAGACATTAATATCTGAAAGTATTTTGAGCTTTTCAGCTTTTCATGAGATTCGTTATGGGCTTTTCTGAAGTGTTTTGATCTTACACCTCGTTAGTTGCTTCGTTCAGTCAATTCCTCAGAGATCTACTCCTATATAAAGGTACAAGTGCTCATTGAATGCCTCAAAAGCTCAAGATACACAGTCATATTTTATTGTTTTTGAGCGAGGTTTCAAATAGTCGATTGCAATGCTTATTACATATGCCCACGTAACAGCCATACCCCATTCATTTGACTATCAATCACTCTGAAAGAGCGCCACAGTAATTCTTCAGTAAACTTAGAATGTAAAAAGTCCGTCATCGATTCCTCCATATGAGCAGATCCATTGATGTAGAGTGATGTGCAAAACTTCCGCGTCAGGGGGACTAGAACACGCCCATCACTCTATCCGGGGGCGCGTGCTCTATTCGTTACACTACTGAAGCTGATTTTGCACGCCAATCTTTCTACGCTTGCCTATTATTAATTAATAATGATTAATAATCATTACGTATATATCAATCGCCAGACCGTCAACCGCCTGGTCTGATTAGTAGGTGGCGACATTGAACCCAGTCACGCTGACAGATAATGGGTAGAAAGATCAAATGAAAATCCTTTCATTTGACCTCTTCTAGCGGTGGTATAATGTTCCAAGTATACCCATTGATGTAGAGAGTGAGGTGTGGGTTCTAGTTTAGCCTGACGCGAAGGTTATGCACATCACCCTACATTAGGCGCCTATTTCG
>JAHQIW010006299.1:0-142596 GCA_019055375.1 Parelaphostrongylus tenuis
GTAAAAAACCATCAAGATAACTTACCTCTAGAGCAATGGTATTAGTCGCCCTTGTTTGCCTCATACGAGACTTCTGATATTGAATCGTACTGGAAATTAAATTTATTGGTCGTGGGATTTTTCAGGATAAACATTTATGCAATAAGCAGATTGACAGCGTATGGAGATCCTTGAATATGGGCTAAGAACACTCGTAATTTGAATAAAATAGATTATTATACAAAGATGTTGAGTGATAAATATGATTCTGAGCTTCAAGCGGGAGCTGAATCCGCGTTTCACCTTTACTAAGAGCTCGTGTCACAGTTACATCACCGAAGACACTGAGGTGCTACCACTCTTCCCTGTCAATAACGAAACATAGTTAGTAGATCAAAGGTGGACAGGATGATGCTAAAGGGTTCAACAAAAATATGGAATAAAGAATGCTAACCAACAGTATGAAAGCAATAAATGAACTGGGAGAGAAAATGTTTTGCTGGGATTCCTGTTACCCAAACCACTATTCCATGATGATACTTTTCAGAACGAAAGAGATCTTACTTGACTTCGGTATCGTTCAACTGAGCATTTTCTTGCAAACATTTTACTAAAGACAATATACCTATACTTGCCTTAAGATGGAGCCGTCTTGAGAACGAATTCTCTTGCTACTGATACACTACGATGGCGCGTAGGGGAACACTGCCAGTGTAGTGGCGCACAAATTCAGTTGAGTATGGAACGAGCTCTATCTCAAAGCAAGTATGGGCAAAATGTGTACCAAAATCATCGCAAGAAAATACGCAATTGAACGATACCGAAGTTGTGCGATTCGCCATTGCAAAAATCATGCTGAAAAAACAAAAAACGGCACGAACTTGGCAATTCTACCGCACGATAACGCTCGACTCCATGTTGCAAATCGATCGAAAGAAACGTCATGAAGAGCTCAGGTGGAAAGATTTCATAAGATTCTATCTTATCCGCCTTAGTCTCCCGACATTTCACAGTCACATTACCACTATAAATTCACCTGTCACCTGTATCACATGTCGCCCCGTAGATCGTCGAGTGACTCGAGCGGGTACCAGCAACTCTTCCATTTTTCCCTGTCGCGTGCAACAGTAGCCCAGCTGGGTCCTCCTCACTTTAAGAATTTGCTGAGCATCATATCTTTCTTCTGCATCTTTCGTGAAGAAATCGGACCAACGGATTGTTGGTCTTCCTGAAGAGCGCTTGACGTTCCGAGGAATCCAGTCGGTAATAGCTCTCGTCCATCGGTTGTCGCTGAAGCGCATCACGTGTCCGGCCACCTTATTTTCGATATCCTGGCGTGTAGAACGGTGTCTCTGATTTCGATCGTTGACGTAGGTCGGAACTTCGGATCCTTTTCTCATTTACGCAATACGGGATACTCCTAGCATCGACCTTTCGACTGCGCGTTCGATAACGCTAGGTGATCTTTCATCCTGCTTACGTAGCGGCCAGGTTTTGCTGCATACGTTAGGGCAGGATATTGTCGAGTCGAAAAGGTGGGCACGGAGTCAGATGTTCTTTGTCCTCTTCACTACATCTTAGATGATCTTAAACGTTCCCCAAGCCGCTCGTTTCCTCCTGCTCAACTCTGGAGCTAGGTCGTTCATCATGTTGATTTCACGACCCAGAAGACGTAACAGGAGCATTCGGAGATTGTCGTTCCGTTAGCGTGAATGAGACAATCAAAACCCATCCGTTCCTCATAAACATCGTTTTCGTTAGATTAGTTGAAGACCTATCTTTCCACAGGCGTCATCGAAATCAGTCAACATTCGTTCCGCTTGGCTAATGTTTGGCGTTATGAGAACGATATCGTCAGCAAAGCGAAAGATGGTTTAACTGCCGACCGTCAATTTTCACTCCCATATCGTCCCATTCTAATATTCGCATGACATTTTTTAGGGTGGTAGTGTATAGTTTTGGCGAAATTGTATCGCCTTGTCGAACTCCTCTTCTTACGTCAATGGTGATGTTGTTGCAGAATGGAGATATTTTGGTCGTGAAATCTTTATAAAACTCACGAAAGGATCATTATGTACCGATAGGAACGCCCTGGTTATCCAGAGCCTCTATAACCGCTTGTGCTTTCCACTGAATCAACGGCTTTCTTCAGATCGATGAAAGTGAGACAGAGTGGTTGTTTGTACTCTCGTGAAACTTCAATGAGTCTTGTAATCGTGTGGATGTGGTCCATGGTACTAAATCCTATTCGGAACCCTGCTTGTTCCCATGGCTGTCCTTCGTTCAGTGTTCTGTCAATCCTGTTTAGGATGACTCGAGCAAAGAGTTTATAGACAGCGGACAGCAAGCAGATTGGGCGATTAGTGCCTATGTCGTGAAGGTATCCCTTTTTGAACAACAATACGGTCTTGCTGGTTTTCCATTGAATAGGGACCTTGCATTCTGACAGGTAGCGACTGAAGAGATGAGCCAGGGTGTTGATGAGAAGTGGCGGCAGGTTCTGCAGGTGTTCTGGTCTAATCCTGTCTTAACTGGGTGTTGTTCTGTTCTTCTCCGACGATACAGCATGTCGGATTTTGGAAGGGAGGACCGGTGGAACGTCATATTCGTCCTCTTTCAATTATATGACGGTAAGAGGACATGGCTAGCGAAGGGATCAGAGTAGTATTGGTGCATGATTTTCTCCATAGCCCTTCTGAGCTGTAAGGTCCGTCAGGGTATCGTAGTGCAATCATTTTGGTTTTATAGTTGGCAAAGCCTCTCTGGGATTTGCGAATGTTCTTCCCAGCTTCTGCAGCTTCTGCCATAACTGTTGCTCCTCTCTCTTTGAGGTCTTCTTTTATGCTTATCTGCAGCGCTTCGCAAGTTCGGACGTGATGTTTCGGCTGCCTGTGCTCGTGCGATTCCACGTTGACGTATCAGCTCGAGTATCTGCGGAGACAAGCGTCTCTTCGTGACTTTAGGACTCTCGGCTTTCATAGCGCTAACGTGAAGATATTCAACGAGGTCGATCGTATTCTTCGTCGATGTTGTCGACAACGGTATCTTCCCAAGAGCAGACTAATGATTTGAATACATCCCAGTTTATGGTAGTTCTCGGACTTCTTTGTTTGAATTTAGCCGCTTTCTCTCCCCTCCTTGAAAAACGGAACGTGGCGCGAAGGAGGTGATGGCCTGATCCCGTGTAGAACTTAGGAACAAAGCGACGTCGGTCAGGCAAGACCTTCGATTTACTAAGATGTGGTCTATTTCGTTATGGTACTCTCCATTGGGAGACTCTCACGTCCATCGCTGAGAAAGAGGCTTTTGGAATTGAGAGTTACCATGGATGGTTTGAGTCGTCATGATAAACTCAGACAGCCTCTCACCCTGCTCATTCCATTCTACTCCGTGGGTCCCTATGTGACGTTCTTCAGACGTTCTTCTAGGCCCAATATTTGCGTTAAAATCTCCGACAATGACCTTGAAGAATGTATGATTCTCTGAAGAATTTTCGAGATCCATATAGAACGCTTCGACTTCGTCTTCGTCATAGCTTGATGTTGGTGCGTAAGCAACGAAGATGGTCAAAGCCGGCATAGAACCACATCGTTTCAACCGTAATCGTCCGATACGGGTTGTTAGTTGTTCAAACGAATCGATGCTCACGGTCAAATTCGATTTGACGAGGACGCCAACGCCGCCGACACCTCTGCTATCGCATGTTCCAAGGAACAGTTCTTCTCCGGTGTCATAAACAGCGTGAAAAGGATGGCGCCTTCTCGTCTCGGCCAGGCCAATGACGTCGTACCTTATTCTTCTTGCTTGAATCAATAGATCTTCTACAGCGGATTCGTGAGCAAGGGTTGTTGCATTGTAGGCACAGATCGTCATTTTAGTCCGTTTCAATCTTGGCAGCCTAGTATGGCCCTGAGATTTTAGCAGCCTCTCCGTACTCGTCCTACCTGGCGTGGCCGTACCAGGGGCTCTTTCGGGGTCAGGGAAATGAGGCTCATATTTGCCACTGTTTTTGGTATTTTGATATCCAACGTATAGCTTGCCAGGCTCTAAACGTGGGGGCTGGTTACTGACGAGTAGCTTGCCAGTCTCTCTCGGAGGAGCGGGAGGAGCTTATTTGTTGAAGGCGATCCTAACCGCCTCCCATGTACTTCCCAGCCGCTTGATTGCAGGCTTTTGGCCGACTTGACTCGTAAAAATAGAGTTATTGTCTAGTCGGCGCTTCAGAAGCAGGGGAGCTCACCCCTGAACCCACCTGCGTCTTTGTAAAGCACACGGTCGCTTTTGGCTCGCGCTTACTACCCTATCCACCACCTGTGGAAGCGCCACGTGCCCTCGCGATTAACTGGGAGTATCCCTCAAAAAAGTAGTCCATGAACTTTAAATTACCAAATTCAAATAACACATAGTTTAGCCACTTTCTTATAAGAGTATTTGAACGCTTGAAAAACGATGCTACTTTTTTCTGCTTTTCTCGTGTGGATTTTGCATTCTTCGACTGGAACAGCTTGAAACATTTTTTCCTTTTCCTCCTATATAGAGCACGCAATAGAACAGCTCAACAGCAAACAATCTCTACAGCGTTTTCAATCACTAGTCGTCACTACTATATTGTCGACACTTAAATGATACATTGATGTCTGTTATAAACAAGAAGAGGTGGAGAGTTGTTGGAATTGTTGAATAAAGGGTCAGAGTATATGAAGTTTACAAAAGAAAAACCATAGGAAGAGCTGGCTTCGTTTCTTGAACCTTTAAATACACCTTTCCAAAAGTGGGCCTTTTACGGAATGGCATCGAAAGGCTACCGCTTAAGCGTAACAGTGTACTGCCCTCATGATCCCCCACACACAAAAGAGCACTTGTGCGAAACATGTGCAGAGTAGCTACGTGTTCGCGCAGGAGGGGAGAAAGAGGAGTCACCACACCTGTTCAAATAATTGGAAAGTATAACCACTGAAGTCAGGTCAAGATGAAGAGACAAACTCCAACAGGAAAACAATGGCATGCAAAATCCAAATGGGAAGATACCTTCAGATAACGAATGTTGCTTTTGGAAAGTTAAAATACAGTGACCTGGAAAATTCTGCAGGCATTGTGGGAATTCCACCCAACACATCATGTCAGCAATTGGTTCGGAAGCACTTGTATGACCGTTCGTGTGGTTTGAATTATTATGTGAAGTCTCCTAACACTAGAGACAGATTCTGCATCTGTTCAGATACGATATATTGGATATCTTGCAAGATGTGTGATAATGAACAGATGGGCCAAACGATTGGGCCACATTATCGCCGCATAAGTAGAGCCTAGATGGATAGTTGAAAGAGCGGAGAAGTACTCCTCTACTAGCATAACCGAAAGGCACAACGGTGAAGACCTTCAGGTTGTGATAAGAACACTGAGGCAATTGTCAATAATGTCGGTGCAAAAATGCCTTTAAGACCTTTCGGAAGGAGTTCAAGAGTCCAGAAATGATTGGAAGAATGAGTGTCGCACCAAGCTGTCACAATAATTAACAAGCGTTCAGGAATGTACGTGATTTCTTGTGAGGATTCGTTTGGGTATCAAAAAAATCGACGAGATTGTTGAGAAAAACCACTAGTGTTAATGCTAAAAGTTCACAAATTATTTGTTAGAGGTTTGGTGAAGTGACATATTATGAAGGAGCATTTGAGATGCTAGAGTTTTTTTCCGTAAATATAAACAGAAAGTCCAAACTTTTGTTTTGTTTGTTCATTATTCACACTGAATGTGACACACGGCAGTCTCAGAAACAATACAAAACCACATCTGAGCGCCACAATACGTTGACAGAAAAGACTCAGTATAAAGCTAACAAGGTACAACTCATTGCACACTGACATTCAAGTCTTGCAATATTCTTTCACGGCATAACTTTACAGTGATTTCCACTAGATCCACCACTGGTGGATAGGCTCGAGACGTGGGTATGAACTGTTCCTAAAGCCTATGAGATCATAAATGCCATGTGCAACATAGCTATCGACGAATGGAAAAACTCACCATATCAATTTCATACGTGTGTTCCTCGTTGGCTTCGCCAAATGTTACGCTCTGGCGTATTTTGACCTCATGGAGTAGACGTAAGTGATAAATAAGAAGTCACAAAGCTTGAAAGACGTATACGATGCAAAATCAGTCCATTCTGAGAAGCAGATATTTATATAACATTTATAGAAGAAACACCAGGAAGCTTTACCAAGTACCACGCGCTCCCAAAAAGTTTGGATAAAATCAGATTTGCTGATGAGAGTGCTTTACTCTGTGCTGGTTAGTATTATTCCGGCTGCTAAAGACAGGCTTGTTATTTTTCGCATTACCCGTCATCGCATATTAAGTTCGGATTTTTGCAATCGTTCAATGTGATTTGTTCCCCATACATTGCCGCAAAGGTTTTCGAGCATTTTACGTGTTGTATCAGTTGATGACTGGGGATTTTATTATAGATGTCGTACGCTGCTGCTCGACACGACTCTCCATAAGGTGCTGGGGAAGCTAAACTAAGGCATCCTCATATGAATTTGGGGAAAAGCGTTGGAAAAGCGGCCGAACCTTGCGTATAAACCTATTGACCCGCTCAAGAATGAAGGGCTCTTTGATCCTAGTGGGAAAATCAAACTAGTAATGACCACATGAGTGTTGCATGGCATCTCTAACCACCGCCTACACGGGCTCTGCAATGATGCGCGCTTTTTTTAAGCGCTATGAAAGGGGAGACTTTGCTTAGCAATATCAGAAGAATTTCCTTGTATCCACCTTCCGAGTAATGTCGCGTCCTAATCGCATTCCAGCCAATTTAAGCATATTGCATTTTGGCTTTAAAATTTCTCAGGTGCACTTCTGCGTGGCAACACAGTACACGAAGAAAGTGCTGTGAGAGAAATCAGTTGTGCCGATGTGTTCATATGGTCTATGATTGCTGGTGAAAGTGTCGTTGATTAACAGCGAACCTTGGTCTAATTTTATTATGTAATACTGCTTAGTAAGATCAAGGGCCAAGATAACTTGAAGACTATGACACCGCTAAATAATACCATAATTTTTTTCGTATGCATTGGTCATTGAAGATGTGTTTGTACTCGTATATGATGTAAATGAGATTTCACCACATTTTAGATTCCGTCAACCAAAATCAAAAACAACTGCGGGTTTCAACCCAGGCAGATCATAGGTCAGCTTATAGGAAGAACTACAAACCAGAATGAAAGAGCGAAATTCCGTGAATTTCTAACCATAATGTTTTCTTATCTATTACGACAAAAGCCTAAACTTTCTCGCAATTCTCCTTTATCTTCTGTTCATGTGTTTGAGCCTCTTAGCACCGCTCACTGGCTATTACCCACTGTAAAAATCGTCCGGAAACGAGATTTGTGATAATCTAGACCACCTTAATGTTCAGATAATATTTCAAGAGAATTCTATACTCTTCATGAGCCATACATTTAATTATGTGCCATAGAAGTATCGAGGTCCCAATTCCTCAATCAACTTAGCTATGGAAATTAAGCTGATGAAGAGAGGAACTTGGTGTGGTCACACAAGACACCAGTGGGAATTGAGCGATGCTAAAACGTAGAGGATAGCAAGCAGCGTGCGTGTCATAAGCCAAGCTGATTGACTGTCATGGCGCGACCATAATAAAGGATTCTGATGAAAGGTAAAGGTGAACCCCAATACGATTATATTGCAAAAATATTTGAAAAAATATTGACTCAACAAAATATCAGATGGGCAGCACAGCAAATGAACTATTACCAAAAGTTACCGTTACACGTTCTCCACTCTGTCTCGGTTCGTCATAGTAGAAAATGTTAAGTGTACGACGGCGATCCATTAGAGAGCAGCAGGAGAATGAAGTCTGATATCGAATTCCAAGCTCTTTTGCATACTTTTCGACCTTGTAAAAGCGCTCCGGAGACGAAGTCTTCATCCGTGTGGGCTAAGGCGATGAATTCGTTAGAGGCGGTTTCCGCCTCGACTTGGATCTGGAAGCACTTCTCGCACAGGAAATTGTCCGGATGCCTGAAGAAGTGGTACTCTGTCGGTGAGTGGTCCGCTGAATATGATGGATAGAGTAAAGTGTCGTAGTCCACACTGTTCAATCCTTGTGGTGTCGGGTATACAATGCGTTAATTCGTGCAGTGTCCATTTGTCAAGCTTCTCCGGCCCTCCAGTTGTCTTCTAAAAAATCGGTTCTAACTGGTATATTCCAGCCACGCTGAAGTAATTTGATAGCAGCGTGTAGGAGCTCACCAGCAGCTGGCAGTGGACTTTCGAATCAGCGATTCATGTCACTCTTCGAAAAGTACTCAGCAGTGTTTAGTTGGACCAACGGTAACCTGTTCGCTTTGTCTAATTTGCCACACTGTGCTTCATCAATAGCTTGTTGCGTCGGCAGTCAACTGTGAGTTATTGTGGAGGAAAACATCTAGTCATTTCTAGCGATAATTGATGATGATAAATGCGTGCGTGGTAGTATGTCTTTGTAATCGTCCTGTGATAATGATATTAATGTGTTCACAGGACGTTTCCACCTTCTTGGAACGGAGAAAGTTTTTTCATATAAGCCTAGCATGAAATCAATGGTTTGGCTGACATTCAACAGGTTTCAAGTCACCGACAAGGTGTATATTGCACGTCAGGGCCATCCACTCTATACGCCCATGTCATATCGAAGAATTATTTTTGAAATATATACTTTTTTTTCGTTAAGAGAACGAAAACCGATCATAAAGTATTACGTGAACACTGTGGGCTCATCTTTTGTGAAGGTGGTATTTTGTTACAGGGACTATGCGAATGTTGCAAAATTTCTTCGATTGTGATGCTCCCTTCTCAGTGCTTAATTTTCCGGTCATAACAGTGTAATTTTCATCATAAATGTGTTGCACTGATTTATTTACCTCAAACATTTGTGAATATTGAATGCCATTTTACAACTTTATCTTGGTTTCTACATCAGTGTCATACAGCAGGATCGTGTAATCAACTAAAGAATGCATGAAAATCTGCTTTCCCTCAGCGTATCCTTATTAATACACATTATGTAATTCGTCTTTTCACAACCTCTCACTGATGTTGTAGATGTTAAAATTTTACCAATTCATTGTTTTTTTTACCACGCGCATCTGCAGGCTTTGCGATGTGAACTTTTACACGATATAATCCTGCAACTGTGATCTTCAAAACCTTCACATTTTACGACTCACTGTCAGATGCTACCATTAAAGTTATTTGAATGGGATTATTTGTTGCATCGTCTGAAAAGTGAATTGGTCCGACATCTTTTCAATTCTTTATGCTAAGTCAAAACCAGTGCGAACCTCTTGCATGAACTGGTCTAGTTCTTCAGTATCAGCTTGATAGTGTTAGTCCATTACTTCTCTTTTGAGGGGCTACGTCCACATTTATTACATTTAATACAAAGTGATAACAATAGGGCAATCGGTTATGACCAATAGAGGGTATGAGCTATGCATTTGATGATATCAAGAATAGCATCGTTAAGAATGTCCGAATGAACATCTGCTCTGTACTCTACTTTTCGGTGACCTGACGATGTATGAAGTATTCCCAGAGAAACTTCACAGTAGAAAGCCTGTTTTCACGAATATTAGAGGAAACAAGACAAGTGAGTACATTCTATTTGAAGGATCTTAGACTAGTCTTGAGTATTGAAAATTGATGATGAAAGTGTACTGCTCTGTTGAATTAGACGAAGCTGAACAGACTTAAGTGAAAATTTTACATTCTCCTTGATTTTCAATAATTTGCTTCAAAATCAACGTGCTTACGATACAGGCGATGTAGCGCTTTCTTCTTAACCTGACTGATTCTTGCCGCCCACAGATGGGGACAGAAATTACTCAGTGATGGCCAAGATATGTCACCACTTTATCACTTGACTGATTGAGTTTCTTTCCCGATTCAGTGATTAGCAACTGCTCCATTGACGATGGAAGGACGGGATCGAATGTTACTTTCTTTGATTCTCTCTTAACAGTGCAATTAGCTTTGTCCTCCAGATAGGTCATATGCAGGGATAAAACTTGAAATATGTAGGGGTAGTGGGGATTATTTCCTGTAGAAGATTTTGTGAATCGAAAGTCGTCGTGCTAGTGATGAGGTTCAGAAGCCGAAACGTTCGCCTAGTCCTATGTAAGTGCCACAAGACTTAATGAAAGACTTGAATTATCTTATCAGATTATGTACTGTCTCAAACGAGATCATAAAAAAACCGCTGAAAACAAAGGTAAAACTTGTTTGTTTTTCAAACCCTCTTCACGGGGAGGTAAATTTTTGTTTATGATCGATTTACTCAATTTATATCAAAATTTGGAATTTGATTGTGGTTGAGGAATATAAATGCGTCGTGCAGCGGAATATGTTGCCAAAATCAGCGAACTCCTCTTGCTGAGCAAAAATCTGTTTTTTCGATGTGTTCTTTCGTCATTCAATAAATTGTAGTGGTGGTGATTGTTGCTCCTTTTTTTTGCGTACTGAACTCGACACAGGAAGATAATTGCTTGCTACGATAACACGATAAATTATCAAGATATCCGTAATGTACTTAACTTCACCGTACACATGAATGACGTCATTAATGCCTGAAGTAATGTGGATACAATCAAACTGAAGAATGCTCGAGAGTATTCATTCAAAAATTCTTCCATCGCCATTTTTTGCATAGTCTCATTTATTCTTCATGCGTTTATTTTATACGTGTATTCGCGTTTAGGGAAGAATAGCTGTTCATACCACTGGCCAACCTAATTTGTGGTTGAAGTTGAATGTACGCACCACTTGCTACTATTCTCTATTCGCAGTAAGTATTGAACATTTTGGCTTGATGTGTTCAAGAACAGCCTTCCGTTTCGTAAATTTTGAGATCCTATGGCCTTGACAGGCCGAAAAAGATAGTCTTATTTAGGGGCATAAAATAGATGAGCAGGGTATGTTTCTTATCTATGGACAACCCGTGATATTTTCATGAATGACTCCTAACTCGCTCTTCAAAAAATTGAGCATAGCTCTTCGCAGCTGACAAGCAAAACTCTACATTGTGTCAAATGCGACAATTGAAGAGAAAAGCGGTCATGAATCCGATTTGACGCATCTATATCTAAAGACTCTGATTCTTGCTTCTTCTGCACCGGATTTGCCTATGCATGCTTTGGCATCAAGCTATGCCTATCTGTTAAGGAGTATTTGCGTGCATGGTTTCGCTTTTGCACATCGGTTCGACCAAAAAATAGAAATTAAATGACTTTGAATTGTAGGCTAAATTAGTAAAAGCAGGAGAGCCATCTATGAGTATGTTAAGTTTCTATAGCATTGTTATTTAACAGTGACTACGTTCTCGCCAAAGCATGGGATTGAATGGCTTCACTCGGTAAGTGTGATTATTTCGTCTCTCCCAACCTAGTTGAGGACATTAAACATTTTTGCTGGCGACACAGGCGGAGTGAAAAGCTAGTGGTACCTCTTCGAAATTCTTTGTGATTATAAGATTAATGAAAAGAAGATTAAGATGATTTTTTTTGAAAAATACGATAAAACTGAAAATTAAGTGCTTGCTTTCTTCTCAGTTGTCTACTCACCATGCTTAACAATAAGGCTACTATATAAAACTGAACTTTAAGAAGATAGCTTGAAGACTTAACCAGATTTCCATAGTGTTCAAGTTCACTCTTTCACGTGACAATGATGAGAATAGAAGTCTTAGAATACGCTCTAACTTTCAACGCCGAAGAGCTGTGTTAGTGTGCTTTCAATCAAAAGGTGTGATATATGCAAATAGCAGCGCTTCAATGTTCTCCAAACGTAAGCGCAGGAAAACTGATATTAGAGCAAAACTCTGACCCCGATTACGCCTTTCCAAGGCTTAGCAGGTCAAAACATGACTGAGAGAGACAGGAACTTTGAATGTGTAATGGAAAACTAAGTGTGTCCCGTATATAATTGCTTGTTTGAAGACATTTTCCAATTCCAACTTCTGCTCGTCGTAACTCAGCATTCGTATTTCACACCATATATAAATGCGGCAGTAAATATTGTTTAGAATTGTACATACAGTTCACAACTGGTATATTACTGTTACTGCATTTTTTTAAATGTCACAAGGCCAATCAAGCTTTTCTCTTTCCCGCAACATCGTAATGTTATCCTAACGTAATACAAATAGCATGATGTAGTTCATATACAAGAATGTTAGCTGTAACTAAATTTTTTTCCAGTTAACATTTTTTTGAATGTTATACAATTTGATTAACACGGGATGTGGTTTTCTTCCGTAGCAATGCAGAAGCACTTTCATCACAGAAGCCGTGCAAAAGTTTTAACATCATCTTTCAATGAGCAGCTCCGATCTGAAAAAGCATTCAGTTGCTCATCATATCGAAAATACCAGGGGAAATTATTCAGGAAAAACTATCAGGAAAGAGAGCAGATTTTCCCGAAAGCTCTTCCTCGGACATCTCCAATAAAATTATGGTATGGTAATGCACTTTTTTTTATAAAAATTGATAAAGGTTTGATACAAGCGTTTCATTAGGTAGTTTCATTCCGATAAGATTAAAGAATCTTCGTACACAGATCCTATTCGGCAGAGAGTCGCTGTCCTGATATGTGTAATATCATTTTCAAAGATGAATCATAGGCATTTTCGGCTTTTCATACTTGACTGTTTTGCTGTTGTGTTTGAGTGCGCTAATGTAACAAAATTATTTGGCGTAAAGTTAACATGCATGCGCAAATTTAGTTGGGTCCGTTCAAGCGAATAATGTACGGTAATGACACCTTGCACGCCACCACGATCACTTATCTTCTAGTTTGTAGTGCGAAAAGAAAACTGAAGAAAACCAGAAATTCGACTACTTTTGGAGCTTCGCTTTTTATTATATATATATATATATAATATATATATATATCCAATAATGTAGTGTGCTGTGCAAAAACATTTGCTTCAGCTGGGATTCGAACCCAGTTCTCACTCTTTCCGGGAGCGCTTGCTAAACCGTTGCATTACCCACACTCGTGTTGCACGACACTCTTTCTACGCTACAACCCTTTATCTGTCAACAGCCAACCGTCGACAATATATATATATATATATATATATATTACAAATTCTTAAAATTTCACCCTCTGTTTTGATTAACATCACAAATATGTTTTAAATACTGAAAGAAGTGAAAAAACTTCTTTCCACTAGTCTATTCATCAACACTTTCCTCATCGCCAGGTTCAGTCCCTCCGCACTCTTCTCCAAGACACACTGAAGCACTAAAAACTTTTCATCTTCTTCCTCAGTTTTTCGTTGTCTTCTTGCTCACTTTTCATGAGCAATTTATTGATGACGAGATCTTTTGATAATATGATTCAGCTGTGTATAAATCAGTTCTATCTTCTCTTCCTTTGTCCATTGTAATAGTTACGATGTAGCACAACTATCATATGGGATGGAAAATGATCAATAAAGAGTATTCACAAATGCCGAAATTTAGCTCATATATATATATATATATATTTATTTATATATATGTAATGGGATTGATCATTGAAAATGGTGGCTACATGTTTGGATAATCAGCGAGTTCTTCACCATGCACTTTGGTTTAATATGTTCTCCAAAACATGCGAAGTATCAAAGAATTTAGAGAGAGTGTACAATATGGAGAACCAGAATAGATATACTAAAGACACAAAAAGGTGAGCATATTTTTGGGTTGAGGCAGAATGACGATTAAGTCCACTCAGCTGCTAAGAACTAGGCGTCCTCACAAGCAAATGTGCAATTATGGAGTAAGGTGCATTGATTTCAATACGCTAATGCCCTATAAAAATTGAGCATCTAAGTTTTAGACAAGCACATTTGAGCTCATTGTAAACTTCGTCGTTGGAAAGAAAATCATCAAAAATGTATCTCTTTGCCATATGAACACATGTTCTATTACTCTGCATTGTAAAACTCAATTTGTGGAGGCCATGAATTTCGTGTAATTTTGTGTACATTCAGATTTCATGCTTGTCCAATCTTATGGTGAGGATTTCATATTGAACATTGTAACAAAGTTAATCGTCGATATTATGCAAGATGGAGATATTGCTGATGTTGACACTGTGTAACCCGAGAAATATAGCTAATTTCCTTTTGCTTTGCTTCATCACCAGGCGACGTGTTCTTGTCTGAGTGGGACTCCCGTTGGACGGAATTTTACGAGGTGTGTCAGTACGGTGACGACGTGGTGGTTCCGATCCGATCTTGCTGTCCAATAAGTCTCTGAACGTTGTCGCCGCATTGGACGGCCATAATTGCGTCGCCGGCAGGCTCATCACATCGCGATTGTTCGCTCAAGATGCTCTTCGCTTATTCGATTCCGGCAAGTTGAATGCATCAATTATGTTCTGTTCTCGTCCCCTTACTGCTCTTTCTTTGCTATACGCTGGCTGTACCCACATTTTGCTAGTTTGTCGTTTTTTTCTTGTGATTTCATATCACTACAGCGTTTATTCACTACAAACTAGAGCGTACTTCCTTCTTTATACAATTTTTTTTAATTTTTTGCCTTGCATTTTTCAGTAATGAACATCGTGTTAAAAGGAACGTAGGCTTAAAGATGTAGATTCCTTTCACGCAGAAGTCCTTATGCAGTCAGTAGCGCTCAACTGAAAAATTCAAACATTTATGTTGTCCAGCTGTTTCACAAAGCTGCTCCGTATTTGATCGCAACCCTTCACACATGTTCTGCTTTCCATTTTTCGCATTACCTCAAACACGGTATGAAGCAGAAACTAACTCCAGGATCAGAAATTCTGATTCGTCTAATGTGGTTAACTAACCACAGGCTTGTTATCAATAGAAACGAACCATTTTGCTCAAAAAAAAAAAAAACTTGACGCGTTCGCTTATAAAAAAAGCTACTGATACACTCAGACTATTCAATTATAACTTCTGTTTGATATTCCATAGTTTTTTTAGCAATAGCACGTATTAGAACGTTTGCTTACATCGCTGAACCCCACCGTACTGGACATCTCATATCACTTCTAAATTCAATGCTTCTGAATAGTATAAAATTGCATTATGCGTAGCCGAAAGCCCACACAAATAATAACTTTCAGTTCTGATCTTTCTATCCACTTCAATCACTCTGGTTTCTACTTCAAAACCAATTAATACGTGGCCCTCTCTGCTGTTTTAATCCTTAATGCAGACAAAATGTGGCTTCAAAATTTATACTTCCACTAACATTTTTTATAGCACCTTTAAATAGTTGAGCAAGGACTTCGGTGGTTGCTAACACGCGCCTACGGTATGGGTGAAGTACGGGTTAAACTCCCTTTTCATTTTTCAAGTTTGCATATCACTCAACTTTCTTTGATACAGTTGATCAAATATTTACGTAAGTATTTGGTTTTTAGAATCAAAAATACTAGAGGATAATCTCAATAATATTTTTTGTGTGATCACCTTATTCATTTTGTCATTTTCGTAAAATTCGATGGTATTCAATATTGCTCTGCTAAAGCGTACAGTTGCTATCAGTGAATATCAATCACGCCTAGAAGTGCGCCTTACTCCGTAATGTAATCACCTTAGCTTTCATGGTTCCTTGTTTATTGCACGGTGAAGATATGAATGCCGATAACGAGGAGGAATCCTCAGGGGTTTCAACGACCGCGTCCTATGGCAAATCAAGTGCTCCCACTTTTCATGGAAATATGCCAGTAGTTTGTTGAGTTTAAAGTTCTCAAAGCTCAATCAGAGATCTAGTGTTCATGTAGCTGGAGCTCTAAACAACTGACAAATTTTTTCTCCACCATTCATCATGTTAATGCAAAAATCTGACTGTTTTATAGCCACGATGTGTGTAACAACTTCTTCACTAAATAAGCGTTACAGTGAGCATCTGGGCACAACGGTTAGAGATACCGCAACACATGCGTAACTGTCGGTTTGATCTTGTGTCGCGGGCTCACAAGCCCTCCATCTCTTCGGGGTTGAACAAGTGGTACCGACCTTGTCTGAGAGGATAGCAGCAGTGATTTCGTAGGTTGACAGGCCAGCGCAAGTCAGCCTAGAGGTCGCACAATCAACTCAATGACTTCCAACGATGAAGTCAAATTTGTGGCGCATCCCTCAAAAACTGATCAATCTCGAAAACTTTAGGCTTTATGGATTGAATATACTGATCATGTAAATCGCACTTAAGTTTATTTTTTGCTGAACAGTTTCCATTGCATATCTTTCAAAGGCTCACTCGCAATGATCTTAAGCTCACTAGAATGATATTCTTCAATTGTATCGATCGCGCCATTTGGTTCCATGAGTTTTAACTAAAAGATAAAGCAGCGGTATCGTCCAAATGCCACCGATGTATCTGCTAGGGAATTGCCTACTAAAATCCACCCCCACAAATCATTTTTGGGATCTCATAATGAAAATATCACTTTTTCTACGCGTTGATAGCAACTGACAGTGATTTTCTAAAGGCGATAGTCGTGTTTGCACCTCCAAAGACTATTTGAAAGCTTTGGGTAAATTATTCATCCATATTTTGGGGATACTGAAGAAAGGCAAAAGTTTCAGATGGCGCGTGATTCGAGCGAATGTTAGCGAGCTCGCCGTCGTGAAGTTTGCTGCACTTTTTTTCATACAACAAAAACGACACATTTCTAGATGGCATTGTGACGTGTGACGAAAATTGAATCCAATGCGTCAACAGATGACGTCCAGCAAGTACTTTGAAATGAGATAAGATTCCTAAACGCTTTCTAGCACGAAGTTTACATCAAACATTGATAATGACTTTGTCATTTGTCTTGGATCTAAAAAATAAACCCAGCAAAGTAACACTGTCATGAAATTGATAAAGTACTATGAAACTGAGCGGTATCTCTCGAAAATTATTAACTACGAAATTGTGGCGATTGTATTAACCCCCGTAAGGCACCAATCGTGCTTTGCAGTCATCGCGAAATCTCCGTCCAAAATTCCAAAAACTAAGCAGCCGCGAACATAATTTATTTAGGGAGTTTGTAGCTTCCAGATATTATATTTCTCTGTTACATACACGGATGAATGTGCATTTTGCTGGGGAAACCTTTTGGGTTGTAATAGCTGTTGACTTGGTGAATGAAGTTCATTGTTCAGGTGAATTTCACCGTTCAAGTTATATTGTTCGAAATCAGCGTTCATCTTCAAATCAGCGTGATATAAAGTTTACTCAGCAGTATCTAATGGTTTTTCTTAAAACTTCCAAGGATTAATATAAATATCAAAGGCATAGCTATAGATTGAACTTTATGTAATAAACATTTCTTTGCTTATGTATTGATGTTGATCAACCATAGAGATTTTAATGTCCGCAATGATGTACACTGTAAAAATGGATGTCTTATTGACAACTCTTTGATTCTGCTCCTTTTTTATGACCATATCCATGGAAAAACAACTGCGAAGGTTTGATATCTAGAGCATATAAATCATCGCAAGCTTACTGTTCTGTTGAAATTTGAGTATACGGTGACGTATTCATTTTCGAATTGGCGTCTACAGGAAAGAGCAGTTGTTACTGCACGCTAGAACACAGCCTCTGTTCAGTCAACTTACTGTCACATTGCGGAGCTATTTCTCCAAAAGCCGTGAAGTGATAGCTCTGATTGGGTTATAAATTTGTCAAAAACTATAACGTTGATTTCGCACACAGTGCTGCATAAATCATAAGAATTTCTTTCCAGAATGTCAGGCTAAGACGTATAGTTTCTTCCCTTTTGGGTAACAAACTACTGAAATTTATGGCTTTGAACTAATCGCAATGGGATCGCACGTGGTGGACGTTTAAAACGTGGAAACGTTGCGTCGCTGAATGTCCGATACTTTTCCGTTATGCGCACCCTATTTTGACTTCGCGAAACAAAATTTTTTTCGAATGTTTTCCAGGTCAGAGCAGCTCTTCAATGGTTCAAATCGAAAACAATCAAGTGGTGTGCCTTTGTTTCGAAACGGCCTTATTATTGCACGGCAACAGCAAAAAAATTATGTCTCTCATTCAAGCATTTCTCGCTCACCAAAGCTTTTTCTTTATACTTATAGTAACCATTCAATAGCTTGAATCTCGTTGATTTCAACGCTGTATCCGGTTTCTGCAAGGAGCTTCTTCTTGCGCTATAATATTCAGAAGAAGGTTGAGTTTCGCAAATTTGGCACAGGAAAAGGAGAGGTGGCTTTGTGGCCATGTTGCAAAATTCTACCCACATATCGGCAAAGCACGGTGATTTGGTGTCAGTGTCGCGCTGCTCAAGACTTGACATTCTTTTGGCTGCTACAACGCACTAGAAAGTCTTTTATGATAACCAAACACATCATTGAACCGACAAGATTTAAGCTATCGAATGATTGCGAATAGTTCAAAATAGAAGTTTTATTAAGCGAGAAATACCTGAACAAGTAACATAATATTATTCTTGTTATTACAGCGCAATAATATACTCGTTTTGCAAAAGAAACACACCACTAAAATCTTTGAAGCTTAAGTTATTAGATAATTGTTGAGACTTAAGAAAAAAGGCTAAAGGGTCTTTTTCTGAAGGGACTGAGAAAAGGTGCGTATGACAAAAATGATCTCAACTTGCGAAACTCAATATGTTACAGAGCAATATGAAGTTCTTTTCAAAAATCAAATACCACAGTGAAGTTGACAAAATTTAAGCTAGTAAATGATTGCTAAAAGTCTACTGGGAAAGTTTTGTTCACTTGGGAATGATTGAATAAGTAGCATAATATTATTTCGGCTATTACAGCGCAGCGAATGCAGAGCCATAAACACAAAACTTACTGAGAGAAGTAATCAATTGCACTACTTTGTTTTCGTTCAATCGCGCATTTTCTTGTGAATATTTTGAAATACATTTTGCTTATACTTGCTTTAAGATAGAGTTTCCTTTGGGAACAAATTCGCTTGCTACTCGAGCTCGAATGGCGTGTGGAGCAAAATGCCAATGATGCGGCCCGCAGCGTTACTGGAGGTTCCTGTGGATGGCCCGAGTGCGAGTGATCTCGCAGACTGTTCTCTCCACCTTTAAACTTTGCGAATTACTTCATAGCCGTCTTTTCTGCAACCGCCCCAAGCTCCACTAATTTTGTGAGTCGCTTCACTAGCCTCTTCCCTACGCGTCATTCGTGCATTAGTAGCAGGTGGATTTATTACCAAGAAAGCTTCATCTTCAAGCATGTATAGGCAAGTTGCATACCTCAATGCTCGCAAGATAATGTGCATTTGAACCACGTTAGAATCATGTAGCTTAATTACTTCTGACTAAGAAATTTGATGTCTCTCGCTCTAATTCCAAAACTTATGGAACGTTCTGATAAATATAGCAGAAATCTACTGCCATTGCTTCTTTGGGCTGCTTGTGGCGTAGTCTGCTGAAAGGACTTTAGAACGTTATCGTTTTCGAGATAAACATTCCAACTACACTTGGTTAATCAAAGATTGTTATTCATAGCCTATAATCTTCCTATGCGCAAACCAATATATTTAGGTATGCTTATATCTTGTGCCATACCAGCCGAATATCTTTTGCTTGCATAACCTTTTTTCTTGATGCCCTCATAGGCTGCACAGTCCTGCACTGTGGTCGTGGATCGGCGGTGAATGTAGTAGTATTGTGATGAAAAGATCTTGTGAAGAGCAATAGATCGACTCAGTTGTGAGATCCAAAAAGTTGCTAATTCGGAGCAGAATGCCTGACTTCTGATGGTTGCCGCGCAGAGGTCTTATTACTGCCACAGAACAAGTTCTTGAGCTTGGGTTGACAGTTTATCGTGATAACAACGATTAATTAAGGGCAATGTGAAGACATGTCGATAGGAGGGTAATAGATGCACACACAACAGTAAATCAATATACTGATTGAATTCCTTTGCAGCGCGCGGAGTTATGACTTAAGGAACTAGATTTAATCAAGAAAGGGATTGTAGAGAGTTTTTCTACGTACAATCTGACAATATATGTAGAAGTGAGACATGTTCTATGAGAAAAACACATCAGGTAAGAAGGCATACAGGCTCACTAGATTATTTGATAATGCAAGCGCATCAGATAGCTGTAGAGATTTGTTATTTGACTGATATGAGAGAGGTTACAGTAACATCTGAATTGGCCAGATTGCTGAATGATAGCTTGTAATAAATATTTATGTGAATTTGGTTAGAAGATAAATACCATTTGATATTTTATGGATAATAGTGCATCCTCAAGAGCAACTAGAGCAAATGAATAAAGAACTACGTGCGTTCTCCATACCAATTATTTGTAGGATTATGGTGTCACTGACTTAGAACATATTAAGAAGGACTCTATAAATATTTATTTTCTGTACATCCGTTAATTATTGACTGAGTCGGGTTGACACGTATGCTACTCTAATGGCGCCTGCTGCTCTCTAAGCTGCTTCCCTTCAACGGGTCTCATTTGCTCGGAGCTGTCTTCACTCAAAAGATATGAAGGGCACAATAGATTTCACGTCGGCACCTTCATTCTCATTGCTTTTCTTGAGGGTTAGGTAGCTCATCGCAATTTTTCATGATGGGAGCGCTTTATTTCAAACTTTCTCAGTTCTGTTGTTCATGCGTAGAGCCCAACATGGAAAAACGTCATATATATAGTTTTTTAATTTCTTCTATTCATCTATATCAAATTAACTGCAGGAAGTAATCGCACGTTTGCACATCTACCCGCATAAGCGTATATATCAGCATGCAGCTTATCAAATCGGCGTAAGAGGAATAACGAGCTCATTCCCTGAATCCACTTACTTCCAATGCTAAAATGAGTGATTTAGCAACTACACCTATAAATAATGATGTCGAAAATTGCATTTTTTTTACAAGAAAGTGATTTATATACGGTCTTTTCTTAGGTGAAATAATGTCCTTCTGTTCTTTGATTTTAAACCGTTATCACGAATTTTCGCTGTTTTGCGTTTGTATCTAAATTTTCGATTTACTGAAAGTTAGGATTTTACGAATCTTCGAATAGCTTTGGTTGCTTCATTCATAGAAATTTCCTCGTAAGTATCAGCAATCTATAGAAAAACTATGAGATTATGTGTTGATAAAGAGCTTCATTTCATCAAAAGCCTCAAAAGTATCCAACGAAGAGCCGTCCGGAACCCAAAAGAATTTCATTTGCTTACATTGTACTCCGCTCTTCTCGAACGCCTCCAATCATTCTTCATATTATCGTCTCCGTTGACTTGTAGCTCATTCTCTTTGTCCCTCTTTGTGTTGAAACTACTACATTGCGTGCTGTTCAAAGTTTTCCAGAGCTATATGAAATTTACCATTGTTATGTGGTTTATGAAATGTTTTTTTTACCTCCGACTTTTTCACAAATTCTTCGTACTAAATACATAAAATTTAAAGCAGAATATCATGTTTCTCACAGTTGGGCTCTTCAGGTCATATTCATTTAAGTAGTTCCTTATTAGATAGAATTCTTCAAAATTAGTGATGCAGTATGGGATTACGAATTTCCAGCGCGGAATTATAGAAATGTTTACTACTTCTACTTAAAATAATGCTTACTGGCCCAGATTTCCAAGTGCGTTGTAAAGCATTGTCGAACGTAACTCAACACACAATGGTGTAAATTGGACAAGAGCTACAAGAAAGGAAAAATGAAAAACACTGAGTTGAAGTGAGAGTCTAGTGAAAGCGCTTACCCTCTAAGTGCACACGTTGGCCCCATCAGCATCAGACATACCTAGGTCGAAGTACTGTGTTCACTAATCCATGTCATCCTGGTTTTTGTGCTCTACGACGCTGTGGCCCGTGGTGTCTAGAGAACGTGCAGTATTGAGTACGACAGATTGCAGCAGGCATTCAACCGTTACCACTCGAATGTCGTGAAATAATTGCAAGACTACATTATCGCTTAATCATGTATGTTATGTACTATGTATCAGTTGATGCACGTGAACTTAACGGGTAGGGTGTCGTCCACTAGTTATTGCAATGAAGAATTAATCGCAAGACAAATGTTTTCGCAAATGGCGAATGAATTCTGAAGGGATGAGCGCGGAGTTTGCTTCTCCAACGATAATTCATTACCTCAAGATGTTCAACAGCTCCTCAGCACTTCGACGCATTTAGTGGTGGCGCACACACATTCTGCGGGCTGCTAATTGGAGTACTCTCAAAAGAAAACGTAGTGTTTTGATTGAATCAACTTATTGAATGAATTGTTTTTTATCACTGCTTATGAAGCTCATAAAAAAGCGAAACGTCTCAGGAATAGAAAGAAATTGTGTTAAGTGCTGATCTGGATGTAATAGATTAATCTTAGAGATACTAGAAAAAATCGCAAAACTGTCGCAAACTATCACCATCATACTCGAACTAATCTCTAATGGAGCCATTTATTGTGAATCACCCGGCAGTATATTCAGCATAATGGTTTCGGGATCTCAAATTAATGACGATCTGTTAGCTACTCCGCTCCTGAACAATTATTACCTACAAAACAGAACGGATAACCTGTTCGCGCGGAATTGCGTGTAGTGATATTAGAAAGCGATCTAGCATTACAGTTCTTAAATTTCAAGAAAATTGCACTTAACATGCTACTGAGAGGAGAAGATTGATGCCTAGGTTGTAGCTAGGCTAATACACAAGTCCAACAACCCCTATTGATGGTAACCAGCACTAATTACAACGGGATGAATAGAGAAAGTGCTGGAGTGCACGTAGCATGTTAGAGCAAACCAACTAAGTATTTAAGCAGCTATTTTATTAGCGAACTGGCATTATTCTATTATGTCAGATATGTTTAAACAATGATAAGGTCAACTTTGGCTCTTTAGTTCACCACTACAAATAAGCTTTAAAGAGTTTACATTTAGTTCTGCTGTCGTTTTCTCTGCTCGTAATTCATTCCAAGAGGTAGCTCTCAAGACTCAGCGATGGAAATGATTTTCAGTTTAGAAAGTGCTTAATCCTTTGAAGATGAGTATTCGATTTAATGAATGTGGAGACGTGTTATATTGTGCAACATACCCACTCGTATTCAATAAGGTCGAACTAATATATCGCTGTGAATAGGTGTAATATAGATACTAAAATTGTTAGCGTGTGCTATAATAATGCCTTTGAAGCTGATTGTATTGATTACTCCGGTATGAGATGAGATGTTAACAACACCACCAACAGAGATTCATTGAGATAATCTGCAACGTGTCTTCACTAACTCGAACAACTGTCGTTGAAAAAAAATTGTCGTTTTCTGTATGGATGAGTGTTACGGCTTCACTTATTTGTTTTATACCTCTTTCCACTACTGGGCGAAGTAGATTGACTAGAAATCGAAACACTATTTCCATATTTTATGAGAAGCAAAGGCGACAAGCACACGCTTCGCCATAGTTCAATAAGTGTTTAGGTGGTGTTAGACACGTTGTTATTGTTAGATTTCGTTAGGCTCTGCCGGGCTCCGTTAGGGTTCCACTAATCGATCATGTTTACGTCACAGCTTCAGGTAGAATATTGTGTTATATAGATAAAATTCACTACTATTCATTCAGACAATATTTTTCCTCGGACTGAAACTTAGTTAATTCATCTTATGAGGTATAAGAGCCAGCACATCCTACACAGGTTTATCTATTATTGCATATTTCTGGAAATTTTGAATCTAGTTCAGAAGTAGAGAAGGAGATTTTTTTTTGGAAATTTTTGTTGATTTCCTATCTTCTTCTGTGCTGAGCATAGGATTAATTACTTGTATGAAATTGCGAAATCTTCCTGGATGTATCATTTTCCGAACTCTACGCCAAGCATTTGAGCGAATCGATGATGCTTAGGACGCAATTATCACATCTACAAGTGCTTGCTATGAAGTGATTATAACTGCGCGGAAAAGGCTAGTGATCCCGAACCAGCATAAACAGGTAGTCAATTCATTCAAACAACCTGCATGTCAGCACAACTACATGATTGTTTTTGTCGACGTTCAATACCTGTCGGTAATCTGATGGACACGTTCTACAATCTGTTTGGCCTAAAAGCGATTAATGTGCGGGTTCTATGTAATGGAAATGACGGGAATCGTGATTGATTCTATATGCGTCAAGTAGGACTTACTGCAATGCGAGACAATTTTTTTCAGAGCAAAGACTGAATCATACTGTTCTTGGCTTAAATTTATCGTTATTTGAAGAACAGCTTGTAAAAATTATTGTCTTAGAGCTGTATCGGACTCACTTTGTCTATGTCACATCTTGGATTTTAATATACTCTTGATTTCAGAATGATTGAAATGAGTGAGTTTTTTTTTACTTAAAGCTCATGGACTTATCTCCAAGAAAGTCCATAGATATATGCCTGGAAATTTTTCGAGCCTAAAGGGACTTCTACCGTCTTAGTTTCCATTCTGTACACTTACAATCGAATAGAGAAAGTTTTCAATGGAATATCGCGACTGTTAATTTGAATTCTACCTAAGTGACAATAATGTTTGAACAAGTCTTAAGCGCTATATAGAGATTATTCAGACCGTGCAAAAATCAGGTATGCTAATCCATGCCTTATTCAAAGTCCATGTAAATTGTTAATGCACTCTCTCATTTCCAACAAGAAAGCCAATTTTCTCTTATTACAAATAAGCTACTTTCTAAAAATCACACCTAATAAAAACTTCTCAAATTTTTGTAGCTTTTAGCTTATCCCCATTTTTCTGGACTGTGTGCATTGAATGCAATGCTTCTTTTCTCTTCATTTAGTTGTTTATTTTCTTGAATAGGACCAATATTTTATGTTTTTGTTTTCTATTCGATAGATTATTGGTCGCGGACATTGTACAAAGTATGATCAAAGAAAAACTCTTCTCTGCTTATTAATTTGATAACTCAGTCCATGATAATTATAATTTATAGCGCACCGTTTGAATGAGTTTCTTCTTCCATGACGGACATCTCTCGAGTGAAGAAGCTACAGAGGTCTCAGCTACCACAGAGACTATTGTTGTAGTAGAGATACTGAGTTTTTCGAGCAGACATACAGAGTGAATGCTAATCAACACCCCTGCACCCAGTGTATCGTTGAGAACATTGAGGGTTCTTAACTCCGCTTCATTAAACATGATGAAAGAGCAGAGGATCTGTAGCGATGCCGAGATGTGGTCGACATTTGTTGTAAAATCGACTACACAAAAAAAAAAAAACAAAGACTGACAATGTCGCAATTAGAAGATGTAAGAGTCTTTTTACTAGAGAGCTCAGAAATGTTTAGAAACACGTAAAGAAAATAGAAAAATGCAGAATGAACGTAAAAAAAAGAACAGGAGCTGTTTAAGAGAACGAGTGAAAAAAGCAGAACCGGGTGCAGCGGTTTGTGCGCATTAAAGTTGATGTACACCACACGTGGCAAAAAGTTAGGTGTAGGCTCCTGCTGCATAATTAGGTATGATCGTGAATCCATCACTGTTACATTTTTTTGGTACTATTCCGTTATTGAGCAAGCCTTTTGAAGTGACCTCTTTTGCTGAACAAATACTTTTAACTGGACTATTGAAAGTCATTCAAAAACTTGAATCTTGGAAAACTCAAAAATATGCATTTCTGAGAATTCCTTCTTACAGCTCTGTAGCGCTAAAAATAAAATATGTTACACACGGGTTGCGCACTATCACGCTTATATATCGCTGGACAAAGCTCTTTCCCCATACTAATGCTAATCATTAGATTGCTTCAACCTCGGAGATCTCAAAAATCTACTTGTTTTCTAGAAAGGCTTTTTTATAGCGCTGTGACAGTGAAAACAAAGTGGTTTTATACACGTCGCACTTCGCGTTATTTGCTTGAAATTTTTTCTTCGCTTAGTGGAGATTTCGAGGTTTTGTGTAAAGCACTTGTAGAACAAACTTTGTTCTATAAGCTTATGCTTTTCATTTTCATTTTATATTACCAAGTGGACTCGATACGTATTCTATGTCTGAACCTAAGCCTGAGCAACCCAAACTTATGTATGAAAAGCTATGAGCATGCAGAGAAAATCATAGAGCATCAGAATCATATATTTTGCCCAGAGTTTCACTTATAATGGTGAAAAAAGCATAAATTTATTAACCAAAATTACGCGCCACATTTAAGTTGAGCTACACAGTCGATCAGTCGTATTATCGATCCATAGCACTTAAACACCATAGTCCTCAAGCAATGCGAGGTGTGTTTGAAGCTTATTCATGTTTTCCTTACTACAGTGCAATGAAAGAGTCTCTTCAGGAAACAAACGCAGTGTCGGACTCGTTGAAGCTTGTCTACCGATTGCTCACTGATGATCTAAGGAAAAGACTCTGTCCTGCGAGGAAATTTATGTATTAAACACAAATCTATTTTCTTTACTACAGCATTATAAGAGGGCCTTTCAAAACCAAGCATATTTTTGAATTTTCCAAGAACTACGTAATCCATGATTATTAATTGTGTAGGAAAAAAGCTGTGTCTTGCCAGATATAAGAGCGACTAAGCGCGACGTGTGTGCAAGATACTTTTAGTGCTACAGTGCTATAAAAAGGCTTATCTAGAATACATGTACATTTTTGAAATTTTTGAGGTTTACACTTCCGAACGATTGCTAAAAGTTCAATAAAAAGTCTTCCGGCGAAAACAATCTCCTTCAAAAATCCCTGCCCGATAACGAAAAAGTACTCATTTAATGAAATTATAGAACTGAATTAGACGGTATTTGAGAGGTGTTAAATGAAATAGCTAAAATGTTATGATTTTAGTTGGCTTTCTTTTGAAAGAGGCCACTATTTCTGGATTATTATGCATCCTGTTAGACTGCAAAATTATGTTCTTAGCTTAATGCAATCACCTTCAAATTCGCACGGAAAATGTGACGATTAACGAAAAATTAGAATGTTTTTGCAGTTCCAATAAATTGTGAAATTCAATTATAAAATTTGCCACTTCAATCTGCAATGGATAATGTGGTGTGAGTGTAAAAAAGTTTGCAGAATGATTGATTTACATTGTTGTGTTCGGTTAGCAACTAAGTAAACGGTGTTTTCACCCAACGAAGACGGAAGCTGAAATTGCTGTGCGCAGCGCTATTTTCAAGGCGATACGCGATTTTTGTTATCAAATGAGGATTTATCTCTGCTCTGTGGAAAGATTTTTAGGTTTCTCGTATGATTTTAACACGCTATATTCTTCTATACACACTACCGTGTTTTCCGTGCATATGAATCTCTAGTGTATAAAGAAAAAGCGCTCGTTTACTGAACAGTCATAATATAGTTAGCATTTAGCCACTGCATCCAGTTTTACGAAGGATGTTACTAAACGAAATTTTTAATTTTGCTATTCTTTATTATGTATTGTGTTGAAAAGTCGAGAGCGCGTGTGGCGCACTGGTTAGAGGTGTTCTGCAACTGACACGTGGTCGATGAATCAATAATCATCAATGATTCGATTTGGTGCTCCAGGTTTACTAAGCCCTCCATGTCTGCGGCATAGGCGAATATAAAATTTGTCTAGGCGGATATCAAGACTCGCCTGATAGATAGATAGGCCACTGTGAGTCATTGTGGAGACCAGATATCTATTCTAATATGTTGGTGCAAAAGAAATAGCGATTTCACATTTCAGGTTTTGTGATGATCTCCGAATTTATATGTATCCAAGAACAAACGACAAATTTTGAAAAATGCATAAACAGTATTATTTTTCACCGACCTATTATCACCTTAAGATGCTAGATGAAGACGAGCGCATGGCGCATCCTTCAGGAATTGATGAACGCCAACAACTTTATCCTTTTATCTAAAAGTCATTATATCGACTGAAAATAAGAAAACAATGGTGTAATAGATAGACGGAAACAATTTTATATTACAATAACATACGTCTAAAATGGACGTTTTATTCTTGGATTTTTGAACTGCGATTTAAGCGAAAAAAAATAACTAATCAACACAGTTTTCTTGATAACTGAAGGTGAAAATTCAAGCAACAAGAAAGTAATCCAGATTACTACTTTGAACAGATAGGCGAGAAAGAATATGCTAGGACTAACTACCGACAAAATTCGCAGTCACGTAGCTGCCAATCCAATTACAAACTGAAATAGATTTTCACTCCCATTTCATATCAAATAATAAAGAACGAATATTTCCACTAATTTCTCCGATAATCGTTTTACATAATGACATAACAATGAAATCGCTTTCTTGTCGTCACAACCATTTCGTTTCATAACAAATATACACGTAATACGTATAGAGCGAGAATAGTCCGGAGTGCGTTCAACAGAAAAACTCTCATTTATTGAACCTTGAAAATATCGGTAGAGAGATAGAAGATACAGCTTTTTATTGTTTCGCAGGGAATGTACCTACATTCGACTCTAATTGTATGCATATCAAACTTCAACGATAACTTGTATAATTCCACTAATCTGTAGTACGGTTATATTCAACATCTTGAACATGTCTGGTATCAATTTACGGACTAGGAAGCCTGTCAGCTAAATCAAACCAATGACTATTTGCGTGTTGTGGAGCACTTCTAACCACTGCAATGCTCACCTGCTCAAGTGCATGTAAAACTCTCTTCTTTTTTTTTTCTTCAGAGAAAACTTCTCAGATACAATAAACGCAAGTCTATAAGCGTATCTCACATACGAGCAAATTTTGTTTGCGTGTTGCTATGGATGGTCGACGACATGTGATGAGTGGATAATCGGCTAATTCGATGACAGGATCGCTGTATAGATCCGAGATTGCACGAAGAACATGAGAGTCAGCGATTCCTCCTGACAGGTTTTACAGACCCTCATTTTGAGACGTAAAAGGTTAATCTTCAGAAAAAAAGGCATAACAAGTTTTCTGTCTGTTTAGACTGGCTGATTATTTGTCTATCAACTCATTTAGAGGTTCTTGGTTCGAAGAAATTTTATTCTATTTTGGATTTAGCAGTCCAAAGCTTCCAATGTATTGTAAAAACCCGGCGCTATGCCAAGTTGACTAAAAAGTTGAAAAAAGAATTGTGAAGTACATTGTAACAACTACTCCACTGTCATTTATGACGCAATCTTGTGTAGTTACAGCTTTTCTGAATGAGTATTTCATCTCTTCTCACGAAAAGATTCAATTCTATTATCACATGCTTCCTCTAATATTTTTTTCTCCTTGATGCATATCAACAGTGAGCAATTAGCGACCTGTAGTACACATTTGCAAGACAGTTCACGTTAAATTTTACTGAATAATCATGATAAATGCATTTACTTAGCCTTAACTTTCACATTCTCTTATTTCTTAACGATGATATTGTATGGACACCGACCCTCACTCTTCATCTCCCCTTCATCATATCGTCTTATACGTGCTTCTAACCGAACAACAGTAATTTTTTATGTTTTGAATAGTGATGGCTACGTACAACTGGTGAGAGGAACTGTTGAACAGCAGTTGGGGATGCCATTCAATAACGGGTCGTCTGTTTAGTCCAGCAACTTGGTCTCGTGATGCACAACATCTCTCGGGGTGCGGCAAATTTGTGCCAATGTTGGCTAAGGGAACAAAAACTCTAGTTTAGTACACCAGTAGGCCACCACAAGCCATCCAATATGCCAAATCTGCATATAATCACTTCCAAGAAGTTTGATTAAGTCGAATACAGAGCGTATCCCTTGAAGATAGATCAACGCCGGAGATTTAACTTTTAATCCTATTTTTTGAAGCGTTATATCAGGAAGTGGTACTACGGTCAAAGAGAAGATGAAAAGAGCCGGAGAAGTCAGCTACATCTATGGTCTTTAATTCTTCAACTTAAACGATTTATAGAAGTCTTGACTTGAGAAGAAAATCTTAATTTTTTTTGAACATGTTATTTAAGGCTCAGATTTCATTCCACTTTAAAGGTGTGGGATATTGTGAAAAAGGTTCATAACACTTTCATCTTCACGATGTTATCGCTTACTCTCACTATGCAAATTGTCAATAACTAACGAAACGACGTGCGATGAAATCAAATGAGAATCTTAGTATAGGGCTTCTCGCAATGCTATCATGACGCATACTTGATTATAAGTAAAACAAAGAATCTCATTCATTCAGAAATAAGCTTCACTGGAGTTGATTTAATCCCTCGTTTGCAATAACTCAATGGTCTTGTGTATATTCTATTCGGTTGTAGTGTAGCCATTATAAGAAACTGTGAAAAATTCACTTCACAAGGACCTGTGGAGTCCCACAAGAGTTATGCAAATCACCATTATATCATTTTATTAACATATTAGATAATTTCATGCCGAGTCTTTATCAGTCATTTTCCATATCCATCGTTTCTTTGCTATACGAGAAATTTTCCTTCCACACTATGGTGACGTTCGTAAGATGTCATTCGCTTATTCATAATTTGAGTGCTGTTGATGGTATGGCAGCAGTTTAAAAATACTTTAAACACAATCGACCGTTGTCATCTTTTTCAATAACAACTGCATTATCCTCGGTCTGTAGTATTCCTTTTGAGTGATGCTCACTCATCGCTTAACCGACCGATATATCTTTCCTTCAAACGTACATACCAATGCATTACGGATATTTGCCAGTGTTTTGTACTGGAAAGCTTGGCTCGACGATTTTTTGTCGGTCTGGTGACAACAGCTCCAGTCATAGACTCTAAGCTCCAGTCATAGACCTCTATGGGTTTCACACAGCTACGAATGTGATCACGCTATGTTTATGCTGAATAGGGAACTACTATATGTGCTGTCGCGCCACATAGATAAGCATTTCGTTTTCGATTTTTCCCAAATTGTGGTGATACCGTCCTCAGAGCTAAAATTCAGTGGAAATTCTTCTATGAAGTCAATCTCAAATCCTTTTGGCCGCAGTAAAGCGATAGCAGGTACAGCTTTCGAAATCAGCAAGCAGAGCGTTAGAATCCAACACTTTGAAAATGCAATTTGTGAAATCTCATTACTTATTATTTCAGTAATAAAAGAAGGACTCTAGTGAGCGTTACTGGAATCGCCGTTTGTCCTTATGGCGCTCTGAACTTGTCCTATTTCTGACTGAAAGATTGTGGTCGTTTTCTGACAACGGCAAGGATAGTGATCGCATAAACTCTCGATATTATAGCATGGGTGAAGTCCATTTTGGATGCATTGATGAGATAAACTGCACTTGGTTATCATCTGACTCAAACGAATGTCCTGTTTACGAGTATCCAAATTCAACTTGGTTGCACGTTCAATACAACATGGTCTTCAAGACTGATATTTTCATCTTTGCAGCAAACAAATCACTTCGTCATCGACATTCAGTGGAGAACATGTGGCGAGATAAAGTGTATTTGCGGTGTTTTCATAACGAAACTTTTGGATTATAATCTGTACAGATTCAAACCTTCGTTTTGCGGATGACACTGTCTTATTCTCGAAGAGCACAACTGAAGCAGAAACGATGCTCAAGGAACTCAGCGAAGCGGGAAAGAAAATCGGACTACGCCATAAATCGCATGAAGACCCCATTTATGAAAAACCAATGGTGCAATGATGAACATATCAAACTGGAAGGATCTTCAATTACGGACACCTCCTCGTACGTGTATCTTTAGTCGTTCATTGAATATGGAAAACAATATGAAGGAGGAACTTGACAGAAGAAGAAAGGCAGCGTGGGCTGCATCTGGGTCTTTTAAAGAAGCCACCGACCAAATAGCGGACCTTAAATTACGCGCTAACCTTTTTGATTCAGCTGTCCTCCCAGCACTCTGCTATGCTACAGATACGTGGACTTATATCTCAACCACGTCAAAATACTGCGAACGACTTACAGAGCGCTTGAACGATGTCTATTGAAAATCGGCCTGCGCTCACAACACCTAGCAGGCTTGCCCAACTTAGATCTCAGAATTTATATCATCTTCGTGATCTAGGAAAATTCACATCGATATCGAAGCACAGATGAATCGGTCATATAGTAAGAAGATCATACGACAGATGGACGAAACGAACTGTAGAATGGACGCTACGAAAATGCACTGTCCCCCGAGGACAACCACCTACACGTTGAGCGGACGTATTCACTAGAAGAATTAATCAGCTGTATTCATATCTATATTCGCGCCAGCTGTATTCGTACCTTCCGATTTTCTTCAAATCACGGTGTGAAACTCGCGCCAGTGGCCCATGCTTGAATGAAACCACCGCCATGACGACAATCGCGAGAAGACAAGGCGAATGGAAGATGTGCTGGGGTCCACACAATTCGTGAAGACGGACCGTCCAAGTATCCAAGAACCAAGATTCCAAGGAGAATCATGGACGAAGATGGTGTTGAACAAAGCTGGCTGAGGATCGAGCAGTAAATGCAGTCAATTCCTTGAATTTTATCAATTATGGTCGAAATGCAAAAGTAATGTTTGGGCAAACGAACCAAAAATAGTGTGAATTGTTAATTTCACTACAGAACTTTGTTGTCGAGTGGCAGACCTTAGTGCAGTGATTGTTTTTTTTTCAATAAGATTATATATATGTATATATATATATATATGTTCTTTGAGTAACAAAGAGTAGCTCTATGATATTTTCAATCCTTCAAATTGTCTAGTATCGAAAATATGAAGCTCATTCCCAGTCTAGTTCATTAAGTGCTGACACCGAGTAGCAAATGAGCTGTATTAATTTCGTGACCGGCATCTGAGGCACAAGAAGCTTTTCGAACTCGAGCATCTGCTATTAGGGTGAGGTTATTACACCAAGTAATCTTTATCATATGAGAGATATAATATCAGACCACTGAGGTGCCCCGAGAAATCTACGAAACTCTTTCATATTTGCCAGAAATCAGTTGTTTGTTCTCAACGAGTAAACCCACGATTTCTCGTTGAGAACAAGACAAACTGCTCGTAGGTATGGTATTAATGAGAATAGTAAATGGAGAGTCTCGTATGAAGTTGGCCGCTTCGTGTTCTTCAAGCCGACTAAGAAAACCTGACAGTACCGACGTGTAACAGGGCAATTGGTGGCCCTGCTGGGTGAGTGCTCTATTCGACCAACTTTTAGTGATAAGATGGCAGACGATTTAACAGCTTAAAGCACGTAACTGCATGAAAATCAAAATTATTTTGTTTCGCAGTTATCTAGGAAACAAGGTTTTTTTCGTTGCGTTTGAAATGCAAATAGATTATGTTTAAGTTTCAAATCATTTGCAGAATTCATTAGAGACGCTAGCATGTCGATCAACATTTTCCTCCCACGTCTGCTATATTCCTCTCGGCTTCAATATTTTTAATCCCTATTCAGTGTCCTCACTTTCATCTCAAAGATACCACGATATGAACTGGCCACTTTGCCTTTTTTATTATTGATCCATTCCATCTCTCAATTCCTCAACGGTTGTAATCCAAAATCAAATTTCATATCCACTTAAGTTCTGCAATCATCTATAAGACATCTCTGAGTTTCGCCGCTTTCAAAACTTTTATTCAGAGTTCTGATTATGCTAAAATAGGTATAAACTGTGAATTTTTGACTTTGAAATTTCTTAAACATTTCAAATATTGTCGACATCCTTTCATAGATTGTAAACGAGCTTTCCATTTTTCGTACGGCCGCGATTTCTACTCGAAAATTTTGACAGCTTCGTACTGCACTTTCTTTCTTTGCTCAATGTCATTGTTATGGCAATGGGACGTAATATTGTAGTTGTGAAACTGACTACTAGCAGATCTAAGGGCGATAAAAATGAATTTTGTATTCCGATGAGTCACTGCGTCGCATCAGTGTGCTTTGTGGATTTTCTCATGTGGAAACGCAATTGCACTTTTTTTTTCCCCATACGTCAATAGTGCCATTAAGAAAGGCTTGGCGATAATCATGGTTTTAAAGAGCGTGTAGGGCAATTGTCAGAGATGCCTTGCATTAGGTACAAGATTTGCAATTTATTTCACACATTGACAAGGTACAAACCCTCCACCCCTCCACAGTGGAAAGATTAGTAACAAACTTGTCTAGGCAAATAGTGCACTACACTTCGACGTCATCAAGCTTCTACAATACACTTAATGTATTGAGTTGTTATCTCTATGGCTTATAGTGGAGCATATCATAAAATACGCAACGCACCTCTCAGCGATTAATTGACGCCAAATAATTTGTCCTTTATGTGAAATGTTACTGAAATGCACAGTTACCTGTAAACGACATTTTCGGATCATCAGTACTCGCGTCATAGCACCAAGAAAGAGTCATGCATAATCATAGAGCGATAGAGCTAGGTCTCTCCTATAGGATTCTCAATTGGCAGCTCATAAAATACCCTGGTTAAGGAAAAGTAATCAGGGACATTGCAATACTATTACCCTCATCACGATTCAAGAATATACGAATCAATTTTGACAAGCAGTTAATTACAACGGTCCATTTTCAGTCACGACGATGGCTGGTAGTTGTCATATGGAAAGAGCGTGAATAAAAATTATTTACAAGTGTTCCTTTGATTTGGCTTAGCTTACATTATAATATTTGATGAGCCGGATTGCAATGCGAAGTAAGCAAGTGCACATATCTTTCAGTAGCAAAGATTCTTCAATAGTTTTGATCTCACAATGAGGACGTGATAGTTGTCAAGGTGAAAATGCGATTGCGCAGTAGCTGTTCAGTCCCCTTCATGTTCACCCATTGCAAAGGGCAAACAAAAGTTGAATTATTACGATATGTCAAAGAAAAGCAGCATTCTTCCCCATCTTTCCAACTCTAATCATGCAGCTCTTATCCTCGTGATGGAAGAAGTTTGACCACTCAAATGATAAAAGTGATGACTCCTTGCGAAAACCAATGAGTAATGTTTTTCTGAATTTATGACGGAAGGGATTAGTCAGGCTGAGAAAAAGTGCTACATTGCCCTAAGTGTAAATACATTAAAATTAAATTGCATTTACTGAAATTTTGAGGGACCTTAAGAAGTCTTTCTTGGAATACGATTAAATTTCTGATTTCAATAAAGCAGGATACTTATACTTTTCATTCTCATAGTTTGAGATTAGCTGAAAATCCTTCTATTCAATGTAAAATATGCTAATATTTTCTGTCTTTTTTCAGTGAAAACCACGCTTATTTATTAAAAGTAAATAATGTTTATTTTGAATATGATGCTCAACCAACGTCCAGCTTCATGCTGTTTAATCACCGCTTTGCATAAAATTCCCTGCTATAACGATTGTATAAATATAGATGCTTTGATCGATAACACTGTTGTCTTAGCAACACAGCTCAATAATCCAAAGGTTGTTCAGAATAGAAGTAATAATAGTTCTTTACTGCTCTATCGTTGCAGATGAAATAGGCAATGTTTGGTTTTTACTCTAAGCTACATTAATATTAATGTTATGAATAATGGAAGACCAGTATGTAACTTTCTATCTTGGATTAATAAAGTCGTAATATTTTCTGCCTCGCATAGCCTCTAATATTCAATTTCTCTATAAGCAGAGTTGTGTGAGAGCTGGGAGTAGATTTATGGACGAGACTTTACTGCACTGCCTTGATCGCTTGACAACGACGTTGAAGTCTTGGGCGGCACACGACGATGTCACGCGACAAGGCGGCGAACACAATGACGATGTGGTAGATTCAAAAGAAATTTGAATTTTCGTCATCATTAAATGGGATTTCATCGCCAGTTAATGATAAAACATGATAAGTGGAATTTTGATAAAACTATTTGTAGCCCATAACTATCATTTGAGCCAACATGTCATATGGTCTGTTATGGGTTCTTGTAAAGTCCGATACACGTGTTTCGGCTTTGCAGCCTCGTCAGTCGGGCAAAACTAGTCGTCTTTAGCCAATCCCCTCAAGAGCCCCTACATCCCTATAAAGAGGTAGGCGATCAAAAACGACTTACACAATCGCCGTCAAGTGACAAATTAAGATCGGCAATTTTCGACACTCGATTGCTCTTAGCTGGAATTTTCAAAACATTATAGCGTTTATTTTGAGTGTTTTCTTTCGAGGCCGAAACACGTGTGTCGGGCTGTACCACAGATTATGGCAGACTACATGACATGCTGACTCAAATAATAATCATGAGATATATTGAAATTTGAGCTCTTAATAAACTCAGAATAAACGCCTATTTGTAGCAGGAACAATTGCGATGTTTTCTCCTAAAGCCCCGATTCTCGAGCGAAAAGCCAGATACTCACGTGAGGTGGTATTTGGAAATGTTACTGGCCACTTTTATGTTCTCTTACACATATTCATTCATAATTCAATTATATTTACCTTTAATTTACTACATCAACAACAATTTACTACCATACACCGCCTAAATGGAGTCAGTAGTCGAATAATGGGTTAAATTATCGGTTTGTGCATTTGAAGATCAGATAGTACTGCATAAACCCTTTAGTTTTCATATACTCTCATTCCATATAACACACAGTTCAAGAAGAAGAAAATGATTGAGGAAAAGTTTCTCAACACCCGTGAAAAATTCAAATTTTGTGCTTGTTTCACACAGTATCGGCTACAGTGAACACATGGAAGTATCTCAAAATCAAAATTCATTTTGTTTGACCGCGTATTGCAGTGGTATGATGTTACAATAAACCCAATAGTGTAGAGTGGTGTGCAAAGAAGAATTACGTTAGTCGGAATTCGAACCCAGATCTCACTCTTTCCGGAAACGTATGTTATGGTGCAAGGATTCAGCACAGAACCGTCGCGCCACAGCACGCGATGCTGGGAAGAGTGAGATCTGGGTTCGAATCCCGGTTGACACGAATGTTTTTGCACATCACTCTACACTATTGGATATATCTCAGGAATGTATATGTGTAGGAATATACTGTCTCAGGAGCGTTGGTTCCAAAAACCGAAACCCAGCTATCAGTTGCTAGTCAAAATCCGTTTGGCAAAAAGGTCATCATTTCTGTTTGGTGGAATTTTGAAGGGTCTCGCATTTTGAACTTGAACATTTTGAACCGATTAGTCACGCCATTAATACCGAGTCTACTGCGAGCAGCTGGACCGAGTCCGCCATGAGTTGAAGGAAAAGTATCCGGCATTCAATCGTCAAAAGTGCGTGCTCTTTCAGCAAGACAATGCGGAACCTCACATCGCAAAGAAGACTAAGAACAAGTTTGACGAATCGGAGGGAGTGCAGGTCTCGACGCACCCGGCCTGCAGTCTAGATACTGTCCCGTCCGATTACGGTCCAGTTCCGCTTAATGAAATATTTTCTGCTTAGATGGCGATTCCAGAAATTTGATCGAGTTGGAGTCGTGTCAGAGGTTTTTTAATTTAAAGCCCTGGGATTGGTATTTCAAACAGATCCGAAAGCTCGTAGATCGTTGACAAAAGATCGTGGGTAATGATGGTCATTATTCTGAAAAATGATTACTGTTGTTTTTATTGAATTTGTGTATGAAGTCTGAATTTTCAAAGGGTATTAAGGAACTTTTCCTCAACCCAACAGTTTGGTGAAAAATAATGTTACTCACTGCATGGATGTCACATCACAGATAACTCTTTACAGTTTCTCGATTAATTTTTTATACCAGGATCTCACATGTTCATAGAATTGTAGAAGAGCATTTGTTCTGTCGTTGTATAAATGATTACCATTTATTACCTACTTATACTGACTGTGGAGATCATCACCGTTGCACGCTTGACTACTGATCATGCTCACTGATTTTGGATACTCCGTATTTCTTATCAATTGGATACCCACGCATGACTGCACCTTTTCCGGTCCCCACCTCTCCAAATGGCTCCATTGTGCCCATGTGCAAATGACTTTAGAAGAACAGTAATACGTTAAAGGTAATCGCAAAAGCTGGGAGAAAGAGCAAGCCTAAAGTCACATATGTTCTCGAGTGGAAGATTTTTTGCCTACAGATGAAAACGAAAATATTCTGCTCAATTCCGTATCAGCAAACAGTAACAATGAGCAGATTAGTAACGAGGCCGATAAAACCATGCTGGCTCTTGTATAGCTAGCGAAGATGAAAATATAGTTCGAAAAATGAGTAACAATCTCCAAGTGCTCGATGGTGCTCACGTACAAAGAGCCAGTCGACATTTTTGATTGATCATGAACAATTTGACACCACTGCACACCTAGAAATTGGTGTATGCAAGGGTAGGCACAACTCTCGGACGAACTTATTGCATATGAAGCTGTTAGTTGTAGAAATTGTGGGGAAGAAGAAAGAAGTATCTTGAGTAGAAAATCTTAATTATCATGCAAGTGTATATATAGATTTAATCCTTTCTTAGGAGATACAACCCACACTATTCACCATTCGATCGCTCGGAAGTCACTGTCTTCGGAAGCGCGTTCCCAGAAGTAGTCTGCTAAGGATATTGCGTGTCAAAATGACCTTCAAAAATGCAAATTGGTAGAGCTCATGGGTGCTCCTTTCATCAAAGAATACCTTCACAGAAGTTTTCCTGGTATTATGCTATATCCTTGTGACAGATCATTCAAATCCTTCCATCTGAACTTTACTATGTATCTTCCAACAAAGCCCCTTATGAATTACCAACATGGGGATAATCACCAAATAACTGAGGCGTGTTATATTCCCGTTGGACCTGCGCACTAGTAAGGAAACCAGGTCTGGTATTAAATATGCAATATCTCAAACTGTCGAATGGAGTGGTGGCAATGTATGATTGAAGATGAGCTGTCGCTGATTATTATGAGTAAAAGAATAAGAAAAGAAAAGAAGTTGGAGCACGTACTCCAGGAGCAAAATGTAGTTCTCTTCTAGTTATTAGATCGTATTTTCAGAAAAAGCACACTGCTAAAATCTTCATTTTTCAAGCTAACGAATGATTACCGAAAGTCTAGTGAGAAGCTCTCTCAGCAAAAAAAAAGGAAACAGGAGTGCATTTCACAGAATACGATTGCACTCCTCATAATCCATGATAAAAAAGATTTCTAGGGCATCTGAGCGTTGTTTTCACCAAAAACACGTTTTTGGAAATTCTTACGATAATGGGCTATTTTTCTGTAGCGATAAAGTTTGCTTAAAATCAAAATTTAGCCAGATGAAGTAAAAAATCCACTGTGAAGTCAAAAAAAAAACGCACTCTGAGGTCCATTACGAACTACGAAGGTCCATTTAGGAAGAAAGCTTGTTATTAAAGCGACATTTTCAAGTTATCGAATGACTATAATAACATTAATAAATTACGGGAAAAATGGGTACTTATATACTAGACGGCGACAAACTTGTAAATCGGTCTCATTATCTGGACAAGAACTTTCTATACGAATTTTTATATGAGTTTCAGTAATCATTCGAAGGCTTGAATCTCTGGCTGCAACTTCACGTCGTCGTTTTTTCAAAACAACCTATCATGACGCTGTAGCATCCATAACAAAATTTTGTTTCACCCTCGCCTTTCAACTTCATTTTTATACGCGTGTAATTCGCTGGAAGCACGAAAAACATATGAACGTATAGAAAATTTTTCCTAGCATCAGAATCTGCGTTTTAATTTGAAAGCTTTTGTCGATGCGTTGAAAAAATCTTCAATTAGATAACAATATTTCAAACTCGATCATTTTCTCTGCTCCGTGAATTGGCCGGTAAACAGGGCTGTCGAAAATGTAAAAATTTGTTGATTGTCCCTTCTAGATGGTAATTCCAAAAAATAAACACAGCGTTGGAACCATTTGAAGGCACGACATCGAATGATTACTAATACTCTAAAGAAAGATCTCAATCCGGCGAAATTCAAGGCACAAGGCCTTTTTCGCCTTGCTATCAAAAGAGCTTTTCCAAAAAACAAACGCAGTTTGGATTTCTTCGAAACTTGTGCTATCGAATGAATACTAGCACTCTAAGGAGGGAATTTTGTGAAGCAAAAAATGTAAGCGAGATAAGAAAAGAAACACGTGATCGTTTGAAACATAATTTTATTTTGGATTTTACAGCGCTATGAAAGGGTGTTTTGATAAATCGACTTCGTAAGGCTCTAGCAAGTGGTACAAGCTTTCGAAAAATTACCAGCATTTTTAGGGAAAGATTCTGTCCGGAAAATGAGATTGGTCTATAAATTTGTCGCATTCTAACATATAAGAACTGAAAAATGTTTTATGGCAGCTGAAGGTATGTTTCTTCTTGGAGGAAGCGGTTTTCTCGTTGAGACTCAAGCGATTTTTTAATATTGGACCCTTTCTTTAACTACAAGGCCCTTTATAGAGGTCTCTCTTGTAATAATTCATCATTTTGCATCACAATAATTATTTTATAGTGATAGTTTCCGTGGGATCAAAATTTTACTACGTAATGTCAAGAAATGGCTTGCGAAGTAAAAATCAACTCTGATTGCAAAATGTTATCTTTTTATGGTAGTAGAACGTGTTGTAAAGGTTTTTTCCCAAAGTAAGCTTAGGGGAAAGACCAGCATTTCTCAAGCTATCGAATGACTACAAAAACACAGATGAAAAAGGTAAAAAATGTTTTATAACACATGGATATATGTTTCCTTCCACGAAAACGTGATTTTCTCATTGAAGCATAAATGATTTTTTGATGCATATGCGTTTTCTTAACTATAAAACTCTTTACAGAAGTATCTTCTGTAATATTATATCATTTGATACCTATAGTATCCCTTCAGTACCTCAAATTACCAAATAAACCCATAATTCCATTGCAACGCGCAATAATAAAAACTACGCCTCTGCGCCGCCGCACACGGGGGTGCGATGTGACCTAAATACAGCTCATGTTGTTGTCAATGCGTTAACAGTTTGGGCACGACAGGCCTGCCGCCGCGAGCGGAGGCGGACATCCGTTTCACTGGATGATTAGTGCTACCAGTCATCGGGAAAAAGTTTTTCTGGTTCCATCCCCTCTCACGATGCTCCATACCAATTTTGTGATATCGATTGGTTTGAACGATCTTCTATAACTTAATTATTTTAGCAAATAAGCTCAGTTGTTTTGGAAATCACTACTTTTTGATACAAAGCGTACATTTATGGGGTTAAAACGGAACCAATGCACAAATTCCGCATAACTGATTTCATGCACACCGTTGTAGGTTTTTTTCTAAAAATCGCCCACTGTAAAAAAAATCTGGACATGTGTTGTTACCTCATGGATCTACGTAAGAGTTTTTTTTTGCTGGGAGAATTACGCTATAGAAGAACCTCCAATACTTGACACCAAAGAACAACACCAAATAATCCACTTTGAAGCGACGCGGAGGTGGATCGAATCAACAATCTTCCTTCAGACGGCCGGCACCACTAATCACTTGGCACTACGGACTATCAAGCAACCACAGCGAGAGGGAACTAGTGTCATGGGTCTGTCACACTCAAAGGGTTGACGACATGTATGATTCTCATGTAGCGGCGTCTCATTTTTAATCTAATTTCAATTAAAATTTCGGAATTTATTTGAAATCATGAACCTCAACGGCACATTTCGCATTATCTTCGTGTCCTCTTGGGTAAAATTCTGTTGACTATTGCTTAGCTTCTCAAAATAGCAGCTTTGACGGAAAAAGCAAACAAGTACTTTTGAACATCAGCCACTCAAAAATGCAAAGAGAATTACTGTGGTAGGATTAGAATTGGGCGCAACTAGTGTGCAGAACTGACCAAATCCTCCATCACTCTAAGACCGACAAATTTTCAGCAGACTTGTCTAGACGATAAGAAAAACACTGACTTTATGTAGTCGCAGATTATCAGATTTGAAACTTTCAATTTTGAGTCCACTTTCAATATTTTATCTCAAACTCTGCCCCTCCTCTTTATTCACCGATATTCTCTTCGTAGTATCTCATTAATATGATTCCCCTTTCTTATTCGTAGTTATACTATTGTCGACTTTAACCTTGACCTTTTTCTCCTTTTTCTTTAATATTTGATCCGTGTCACAGTTTTTTCAATTGCGCGGATCCCAGCACACGTACTATTCAATTCGTTTCACCTTCTTGAACGTCGAGTAATGCTGTTGAGCACGTCTCTCATATTCTCGGGGATATCCTGACTCTAATATTCCACAGGTCGTTCCGACTGCTGAAGAGTGGTGAGGGGTTTGATACAGCCTCGCTTCGCGACGAGCATCACATCCACTCAGTCACGATTACTCATCTTCGAGTGTCTTGATGAATGCTCCGTACACTGCAGGAAAAATTTCCCAAGCAAAGTTTCTTTTTTAGTGAACTACTTGCAAATCGTTTAGAGAGGGTGACAGTTTACACAAAGCGAAAGAGTTCTTATTCTGTTGATTAACAAAAGAATAAATGAGGGAATAGTTAGAACAAAAACTATTGTGTTGCGATTTGAGTTTGTTAGCACTTTTAAATTCTGAGAGATTACTAATCATGCCTACCACTTGTTTGGAATATCTTTCACTTGCTGATTTTCATTCGTGTAACTTCCCATTGTAAATCGAGATTACGTATCACATTTACCATTCCGATTTTTGAAAGAGTATAAACTTAGCTAGTCATTTCATGGCTTAAATGCTTATTGCTATCCTGGATTCCAAAATATTTTCATAGCATTGGCGATTTTTACCATATTACTCATGATCTACGTGCTTCTTCTTTAACTCATCGTTATCATAGACGCTGAATTTATCTGATTTCATCAGTAGGTCAACAGCGCAGAGTCTTTTATTGTATTGCTATAAATGGCTGAAATATCCAGTCTCAATTATCATCTCCACTATTTTTAGAGTGGCGTTGAAGAATTTGTGAAAGCGCAACAGCTGTTGTCTACGTTAACGAGACGCACATGGTAAGTTTAACGCGAAATGGCTCATGCATTAAATGCATGAGCTCAGTGATGAAGTCTTCACCACTTCTCAACACTAGCTATCACTCCGTCCTCTGGTCTCGGCCATTTCCTGATAACTCATAAATCCAGGAAAACGTATTGAAATGCTCCATTGAAGTTCTATTCCCTATCACAGCTCTTTCCACTCACACGATGCTTTGTTGGTAGTCTGAACGTCGAATAAACAAGTGGCATCAACTGTCTCGATACTTAACGCCTAATTCAAATTGATTTCCTAGTTACCATAATCAGTAAAAACAATATTATGGACTTTTTGATTTCAATTAAGAAATTGGAAAGTGTTTTAAAACATGCGTTCTCTTAGGCTTAAATCGGAAAAAAAAATCAGAAATTAATGCGTGAATTCCAACAAAAGTGATAAGAACTATCCTTCAGAATACAGGCCATCGTTTTCTAAGACTTCATGCCGCTTTAACTATACTTTGGAACTTTCGAAATATTTTCTCATAACAGTGAACTAAAGACTTTATCGTTTGAAATTCATCATCCGATTACAGATGAAGGGCAGATATGGAGAGTTATCTGCCTTGGTAACTGCACTGTTCAAATGTTATTTTGCAGTTTTCAAAAACTATTGTGCGTTCAAGTTACAATAATCTTCCATTTTACTCGTTCTAAGCAATGTTTTGACATTGTAACTTTATATTCAAGGCTGCTAGGTGATATACAAAGCCTTGACCCTTAGGTGAGACTTGTATCGGCCTTTCACCCACGATAGGGTGTATGTTACCACCACACCACGGAAGTCTTTGCTCTCTTTGTGCCTTCAGCTTAACTGGGTTCAATGACGATATGTGCTTAGCAGATCAAATTCGTTGACGGTTCATGTTGGCAGCTGTCGCACTTAATAGTGGCTTGAAAAGTGTGGGACACTTGTAAAAGAATGAAAGTTTATGCATAAGTTCCAAGCAAAAACACTGATAACTTTTCTTCAAAATGAAGGCATCGTTTTTTTGAAACTATGTATGCCATCAACTGGCCAAGTTTCGGATCTGGTCGAAGTACCATTCTTTCGATGTCGGGTCAAAAAATCTTGACATGCCTCTTAAACTTCATCTTCGTTGTTCAACTTTGTTGGACGTCCTAAACGAGGTTTGTCTTCAAGGTCGAGTTCGCCGGCACTGGAGCGTTCAAATCAGCATACAGCAGCAAATTTGTTCGTTGTGCCTCCCCCTCCAACTTCGTCAATTTCATCGATGGCAGCGCTGTTCGGCCCTTTCTCCAATAATGACGCAGTAACACACGAGCTTCGATTTTATCATTGGACATGGAAGAGGTCTGTAGCAAAGTGAAAATGAAAACGAATAATATCCAGGCCTTCAGTGGGAAAATCCGCATAAGAAACTCTAATATTCCCATGATATGCTTGGGAGTTATCTCATACTTATCAAAATGCCCCAGAACTTTCTTTCCAACAGTAGTATCGCAAAAGAGTGATAGCGCAACAAAGGACTTAGTGGTGCAAAGGTAACATGCTTAAACGGAGCGTCTAAAAGGCGAGTTTGACTTCCACCTTAGGTTCAGGGCTTCGTATGCTATGCCATTGATTATAGTTGAATACTGCATGTTCAGCAAATATGCTGAAACACAATAGGATAAAACAGAGAACTACACCATAAATGCTTTGCATTACATGGCATTTGATAGGTACCCACTTATAGAATTAATGTGCATAACATTTCGACACTACAACTGGTTTGTTGTGAAAAAATTGCATTTTGTAGCAAGATCGTTGTTGCTTACTACATCTGAAGACCTGCTTATGACTTTTTCATTCAAGGCGGTTTTGGGATCGCTATGGAGTGCAAATTCTGGGTCTGCTTCTGAGAATGGCCAAGTGACTTCTTCGGAGCCACATCGTCTCTGTCTTGGACTTCAGGATGTGTTCGTCGCCCTACTATTGGTACGACTTTAATACTATTGGTAATTATGATCAAGATAGTGTTGATTATGAGTTTATACTTATACCTTGAACTTCAAAGTTTCTGCTTGAAGCTGTTTTCATCAATCCAAGTGATTTAACACAAAATAACATCTACACGAGCACGAATTAAGAATGGAAATTATGAAGCCCCCCGTGTTGATCAATCTCTGAAAGATGCGCTATGCATTCGTCTTGAATTTGCAGCTTCGTTCATGGTAATTGAATGCATATCTGGCCTTTGCAATGACTCACGGCGACCTACCGATGTTTACAGTACAATTCTGATACCAATCACAGATCCCAAAGGAATAAAAGGCATAATGAGACTTGAGCACGGGACTGAACTATCTACTATCTCTTGGTTGATTTAGTGTGTCACAGAACACTTCTAATCACTCAGCCACACTCGTTGATTACTCAAGTTTGAGGTACCGTTTTCTAGAAAACGTCGCCGTATCGGCAAACCACCAACAGAAAAAATGAGATCTTATCGAACCATCGTAGAGCGAATGTAAATGCAATACAACAAGATATTTAGAAATTAGGAATGGATTAAATGGAATACTCGATCATCCTCCACCCCGGATTGCGTGAAATGCGGGCTCATGTGTCACCTGACGCAAATATTTTGCATATCACTCTCCTTCAATGGGTATATTTGTAACAACCATTTCTAGAAGCAGTCAAATAAACATACTTCTATTATCTGTCAGCGTGACTGGATTCAATGTCAAGACCGGCTACCATGGCCAAACCGTTGACAATTGCTTGCTGACAGATAGTTGCCTTGTAGCGTACAAATAGTGATCTCAAACGGGCATCAGTAGTGCAACGGATTAGGGCTACATTACCGGATATATGCACATTCGACATACTTTGAAGATTTTTCTAAAAGTTTTTGTTGCTCGTATTAGCACGTCCCTATAAGAATTTTTGGAGAGAATAAATATTTGTATTCAGATCATTTGAGAATACAAACTCTAATGACGCTTCAAACCGCCTTGGATATGGGCAATCAGATTGCATTGCTTGATGTAAAGTTTATCAAAAGTGCGAAAAGTTTACGTTGGCATTTTGTAAAATTTTTGGAGTAGCCGTTGTTTAACTAGTAAACGGTAGATTAGAAAGTACAGTAGAAAACTTTGGAAAAGATGAGCTTAACCTTATGAATTCGAACGATTTTTGCAAATTTCCACTTCAGGTGATGATGATACTGATGACTGTCTTGGGAAACGTGCTCGTCGTGTTGTCTGTGGTTGTCTACAAACGAATGAGAACTTTCACCAATATCCTTCTAACCTCACTAGCTAGTGCAGGTCCATTTTAGGAATACTTGCGTTCATTTATTAACCAAATTTTCCAGTAACCTGCGTGGAAAACGACTTCTTATTGAAGGTCATCTCAGTCACATTATTTGCAGATCTATTGGTTGGATTAGTAGTTATGCCGATGTCACTTCTGGATCTATTGCACAACCATCGATGGCCTTTAGGTTGGAGTGTTTAGTTGATTTAGTTCAGTACGAAAAAACTGGTAAAAATGATTACTCGATTTAGGTAAATTTTTGTGTGGTGTATGGGCGACATCGGATGTTCTCCTATGTACGGCTAGTATACTGAATCTTTGTGTAATCAGTCTGGATCGATATATGGCAATCACTTCGCCTCTCAAGTATCCGAGAACAAGGTTATGCGCCTGAATTTTACCTCTTTCATAACTATGCTACCTAACGCAAAGATAATGTCTGCTAAGACAAAAGCATTTAAGTCGACACGATTCTTTGAAGTGCCTCATAAGCAAGAGCACCTGTGACACATTTGTACCGTTTCTCGGTCGTTCCAATAAATATCCTATCATGATAAAGTCTCGCACAATTGCCTTTTTTGTTGCGGTGGTAGTCAAAATATTGACCAAACAGTGAGATTTTGGTAAGAACCTACTTGTCAAAGACCTTACACAATTCTCACAAGTTTTGGCACTCACTTGAGTTGTATCTTTCCTCAAGTGATTTAAAATCGACACATACTGCTCCAGCAAACCATCGATCCGTACAGTTACTTCATCTATAGTCATATTATGACTTTTCTGAGATATTGACATTGTTACGGTTTAATCACTCTTCTCTCCGTTGAGCTCTTTTAGCAACGTCTTCACTTTACTTTATTGACAATTCTGGGAAATGCAAAGGGGTGTTAGACAACGTGGGAGTGAAATAGCGTATTGAATGGCGTCCTTTTTCGACTCCACTCCTGCTACTTCATTATCTTTTACGATTTGCGATATACGATTCGGTAGTGAAAAATTCTTATCAGGCTTTTTTTTATCTTCAAGGTGAGGATCACAAGAGCAGTTTCATTATAGTGATGCTCAGCGCAGTCAATAGTCTGACTTCTTGAAACGATGACACTATGGAGATTTCAATCAAGCATCGCACTCGATCCATATAATTTCTGTGTGAGCCGTGTTAGTTTATATGCCCACTTGCTGGGATACCAATGGTAGTAGTTTGTACTAGGTCTTCTCACAAGTTTCAGCATAGAGCAAACACGTGCCAAAGGCTATAGTCTCCATCTTTTGGGACCGGACCGGACCCATTCATCGGGATTTGCTGCCAGCCGGAAAGATGATCAACGCCAAGCGCCACTGTAAGCACCTGGGCCTCTGCAATCGGGTCCTGCCACGCTGACGTCATCGAATCTCATCCTGCTCCAAACAATGCAAGGCTGCATGTCATCAAACTGACAAAGAGCAAGTCCACCGAACTGTTCTGAGAGTTGCTGGATTATCTGCCGTACGGCTCTAACTTAACGCCGTGTTACTACCACTTCTTCCGGTTGTTGGAGCACTTCTGAGCAAGAGGAAGTTCCGAGACATCAATCATTTGCGTCGAGGATTGATAACTTTCTTTGAATCTAAAGACGACAAGTTCTATGAGTGCGGTAATGAGTTGTTGCCAGGAAAATTACAGAATTGTTTACAAGCTGATGGCACATACTTTGAATAGTTTTAATCAATTCTGTTAATTAAATTTGGTGTTTATTGCTTTATTGTCATATTTTATGAGAATAACTAATATTTGAGACTTACGACTTCCTCATCTGATTTTTCACCTTAGCCTTTTCTAGCTGTGAGACGTCCAGTAGGATACTTAATGAAGAATATCCTCGCACCTATCACTAGCTTGAATAAACGTGTCAATTATGTTCCACTTCACGATGGCGAAACAACTTTACATGTACTTACACTTTATCTCATTTATTCGTGTTATTATATAATGAGAAGCCTATTTAATTCGGCAACGAACACTTATATATGTGGTGATAGCGAGGCTTCAATTGAAAATTTGCCTTTCCACAAAAATGTGGATTCTTCTGCAGCATTTTGGAACATTTTTAGACCAGATTGATTCCTTTTGTGAGATTAAAATCTGTGAAAACAAAGTACACAAATGAGCAATTCAGTATTTAGTCATGTGGTCATCTTGATCCCATTTGTGATGCACGTCACCAAATTGACAAAGAGCAAGATGACCGAAATAGGCTAGGAGTTGTTGGATCATTTCCCGTGCAGTCCTGGCTTGTCATCGTCTGACTATCACCTCTTTCGGTTGCTGAAGCACTTCTTGAGCAAGAACAAGTTCCGAGATAGTGCGCTTGTGCGTTTGCATCAAGGGTCCCCAGTCTTTTGTGTAGCTCGTGAGAACTTTTGCTCAGCTGAGAAACGCGTATAGCATCATTCCTTGAGGGGGAACTATTTATAGTAGTTTTGTTGAATGCTCATGAGTAGCTTACGGGCTCTTCAAGAGCAGAGCGGCGTGTCAGTTGGTAGTTAAGGCGAAGCTGGATCACTGCTTTGTTCCTACCGAGCACTGGATTGTAGAGTTTTGCCCGAATCGATTTTTACTAAACAATTCGTATGCACACATAAGCACTGGCACAAATTTGCTAGTTAAGATTGCGCACATTCCTGGAGTAAAAGAAAAACTGTGATAACGAGTCATACAATTTGAAAAGAAAAACATTTGAAGTTTCCAAATATCTCGTGCGTCTCTTGGTGGAACTGTAAAACGTTTTTAACTTGTTTTCTCCGTTGCCATTTGATCATATTCAATACTGGCCAATCCATTATAGAGGTATGAAATGAGTTAGCAACGGCCTTCTGATCAGATGCATATGTGAACACAGAATCATGTATTTAAACATATGCAGAAATATTTATAAATTTACTTGTGATACATGTACATATATGTTGTACACTGACACGTGCACATATGTATATATATGTACATATATATATGTATATATATGTGCTTACAGCACACGCAAACACGTGCATACACACATGCGTACACACATGCATACATACATACTTACATATATTTCGGCTAAGAAATACATAAAACAAATGCCACTAATTTCATTTTTTTATCAAAAGGACGCGATTGTCGTGGTTAACACTAGTTCTTAATACATTTGCTAGCAATCTTATTTTGTGGTTTTCACTGTTTTGTTGACTACATCAGTAAATGGCTTATATGTTTATATATACATATATATAAATTTAATTTTTGAAAAAAATTTTAAATATATATATATATATCTGGACAAAATTCACTGTAGAAACAAATAGATTACGGCCTAATTATTGACCGTTACGCTTTTGAGATTAAAAAAACAAAGCTATCGTAAAAGTCCATAGACAAAGGAGCTGCAATTTTTGCACAAAAAAAGGACGAACCCTTCGCCGCAGTTTAAGACTTATGTCGTTTCAAAATTCCTAGGCTTAAGCTCAGGAAAGACGAGAGAAAAAATTAGTAAGGGAAAATGTCTCCTGAATTCGCATCTATTCTCATTGATATCATATCAAATCATAAGCTACGAAGCGCTTAAAACTGACTTAGTTTGAGCCTATTAATTTATAGCACTTTATTGGCTCGTATTCACAGTGTTTTTTCACTATGTTATTTCCAGTACATCTAGCATTCAATTGGTTTTTTTCGTATTCTTCTTGAACGTCGTAGAATACTGGCCAAACACGTCTACTTGCAATTTCGAGAAAAGCTTGGTTGTGAAGTTCCATAGGGCGTTCATTGTTGAGTGTTGAAGAGTGTCAGGAGGCGGGGTCCAGCTTGCGCGCGCCGCAACGAGCATCACAACCACTCGGCCACGGCGCCTTCATTGCTGCTAGTACACTACAATTTCCAAGCTCACGCTTGCTAAATAAGTCTTTAAGATTCAATTATTGATTACCAGTGCCAAGTTCTATATCAGCCTTTCGAAATTCAACGTGTTTGAGAAATGACTTCACTAGTACGAGTAATAAAATGAAATAATTTGATTATGCGATCTAAAGTAAGAATTACTTGCATAACGTTGTGATTCTATGTGGGAGTTGAAGTTAAATTCAAAATTGTCTATAAAAGGAAAGTGGGGAGATATTTCGATAAAAAATATTTTCTGAAGGATTTCACAGTGTTTCCACTAGGACACTTTAGAAGGCACTAGAGAAACACTTCCTGTGGATGTAATCATTAAAATTAACAACAAAAATTATTTATTGGATTTATATAGCGATAGCGCAGATTTCAGATCACGAAAAATGGCTACTGGTCTGTTGTCGTCTGTGTGGATCCTCTCTCTCATTATTTGCAGTCCCCCTTGGTTTGTTCCAGGATGGGGTCTCTTCGCGAATCATCAGGAGGTAAGAGTGAATCATCGAAATAATGTGAAGAAAAATGCGCCCCCGCTCTTATTGTGAGCCAAAAAAAACACGTTCATTGTCTTCTGTGAGACGATCTTGGATACCTACAAATCAATACATCAGTATATCATACCTTTCTCATACCTTTCGTCTCGAGTGTTTCTTTGGACCACGCTCAGATTTCAATATACTGGCAATTTTTTTTTTTTTGAGACATGCATGTGCACTATTATGAACATTTATACAGTGCCATACACGTGTTTCGACTTTGCACAGCCTCGTCGATAGCACAGAGCCTTTCGTCTTAACCAAAAGAAACTACCAGGCACATTGAAATTTGAGCATGGTCCAAAGAAACACTCGAAACGTAACGTATGATATATTTGACGAAACCAACCAAGAGCAATCGAGTGTACAACACTGCCCATTCAGTGATATTTCCACCTAACGGAGCGTGTAAATAGTACACTTGTGTCTACCCTATGTAAGGAGGTAGGGTTCCCCGAGAGGGATTGGCTAGGACGAAAAGGCGCTATGTACTGACGACCGAAACACGAGTACAGCACTACATAACTACACATAACAGACCACATGCGTGGCTCAAAAAATAACTGCCAGGCAATACGTTAGTGTAATTATATGGCTTTTTATGGTGTTTTGTTAGTAAAACTAATGAAATGTTCTTAGCAATTTTTTTATCAGACGGGCATAAAATCGATCGATGTGGTCATCGTTTGATTCGTGGTTTTTTGGATTTTTTTGGTTGTTTTTTTTTTTCGTCTCGGTTTCTCTACAACGACACCCTAACTTTTGCAGTCCCATAAACTCCAATTATGTGCTTCTTTTATTTTGTATAGGTCGTTTCTTTTTTTCATCAAACAGTTTGTACAGTTTATATGTATGAATACTTCGTTAAGGATGCGGCGATGAACTCGACGAATTTGATTATATACGATGAGTCGTTCATTTGTGGATACTCCTCATCGGTCGCATATCGAATATATAGTGCTCTTGGAAGTTTTTACATCCCTTTACTAGTGAGTATCAGTTCGGTTTTTCATAATCAAGCATATAAATCCAGAGGTATTTCTTATTTCAAATCACCACTGTCAGATATTTATACAGCGATTTCACGAGGTACTCAAGCGTAACGTACAACACACTTGTTCAGAATTTGTAAAGTAGCAAATATGGTACTCGTATTTAAACAGCGTTGCCGTCGTTTCTACTTAAGTCGGAATGGTGTGCTTTTATATTTTCCTCCCAAAGAAACTCGTTCAAATTCTTAAAGCCATGAGCGCTGGCAGTCTTTTGTTGTTTTCATTTGAGAAGAGGAACTTACGAATCTCCTGACTTTGCTGCAGGTCAAATGATCCCTAAGCCTGTTTGCAGCACTTAATATACATAAAATATAAGATCTTATGCAGAATGCCTGCAACCCATGACTATATTGACTTCTTCTCCTACAGTAGTGGAAACAATTCAGGTGATGCTATCCGTTTATTTCAAAATTTTTCGAGTGGCATCCGAACGAGGTGCGCTCATGCGTCAGTCTCCGGGAACATGCAGACTAAGTCATCATCTTCCTAAATCGAAACAAAGCAATAGTCGTAATAATTACAGGTGCGTATCAAGTACAAGCTTATATTGAGATAAACTACTGTCTATTTGCTCTACCTCGGCTTTAAATTTTTTTGTCAGCGTCAGAACACGATAACTCTAAATTTGTTCCCAAAACCAATATTACAGCTGTAGTCCACGAGGGTTTAGTGTAGAAGTAGTCACGGCTCTGAAAATCATCACTGGTAAACAGCAGTTATTAATGATTTTAACCGCTGTGTCAGTATTAAGTCAGGTTGCTGAAATGTTAATCAATGTGAATCTATGCTGTACTATTCGCCCGACAAATTCCGCTTCTAATTTCTAAAACTCGACTGATACAAGGACTTTATGTCCACTCTACTTCTTCATGCTTTTATATTGACCAAACCTGCTGTCAGATTCCAGAACCACAAGCGTGCCACAGTCATACTCTAAGATTCAACAGAACGCGGGCAGAGTGTCCTACACTGAACGGCATATTGAGTATAACAAGTAAGCAACACTACAGGCTTTTTGTTCCCACGTATATATCTATGATCCTAGGATTCTCATAGAGTACCTGAAAAATATAAAAGGTCATTTGATAATTGATGAATGCTGTTATTTCTGCATAACAGATGCATCACCTTGAGTAGCTTCTTACTAGCATTTCTAAAGACCGGTCTTTACTAAACTTAGACATGATAATGAAAATTATCTTACGAATTGTCCTTTTTTCGACTAAAACTTGCGCGTGTTGGTATCTTTTGCTTCAAATCCATGGCTAACGCTTCGGCAATTTCGTCTTTCCCAAGGCATAAGCGTATTGTGTCATACCACATCTAATCAGTTAGATATGTCCCGTATGAAAGATGTAAATCTGATGTAAAATCAATCCGAAAGTCTAACTATTGTGTAAAAAACCAACCGCTCACGTACTTATATGGAGCGACTGTGGTCGCACACTATGAAAATGAATCTTACTCAGGTTAGAAATGAGTCTAAGATATGGCACCACATATTTTGTAATTACCAAACACTCTCCCCTTCTATTCATTCCTGGACTTTTTATAGTTTATCCAAACTCAATGATTTCTGGCGCTGATGCTTTTGATTCTCACCCCAGGATTCTTACGATCACCCCATAGCCCTCACTGCTGTGCCTTCCTGTCCCATGTGCACCTAAAAGAGTATTTATCCGACTTTTCAGCTTCCCTTCTAGGTGTTCTTTCATGTGGATATAAAGTGATCTCCCTGTTTCGCTTATGTACTCACCACCACTTTTGTTACAAAAAATCCTGTATAATGTGTTTGAACTCATGCGGTCACCGTCTCTTTCACTAAGGCATACAACGCAATCGTCTGCCTTATATAGACGATCAGAAAAGGGGCCCGAACCGATCAGTAATATAATGTGTTAGCTAGAATCTTAGTAATTCTTACAAAGTTTTCCAGACTACCGTTTTTCGGGCACCTTTTGTTAGCGATGCCTAATTCATTTGTTATGAACGGTAGTTTCAAGGGTATCTCCACTTCTAAGCCAAACAACTTTGTTTTCGTTATGACGCCTATCTCTACTTTTTGACTTGACGTCAGTGACTGATCTTTCATAGTCTACTGAGATGGCTATTGGTCGTACCAAATGTAGTGACTCTTCTATCCTACTCTTCCGCGCAAACACTTGTCGCTCTTCGATAAATGCTTCGGACAAGTGCTTTCTACATGCATGGGTATGAGAGGAAAGTTAGTGCACTAATATATTTTGCTGCTCGGCTTTCGAAACTATTTCATTTACAGCTACTTTTAGAAAGGTGTATTCCAACGTACAAGAATGGGCGCTAGTTGTCCTCAAGCTTTTTTCGTGCAAACTCAAAATGCTTTCACTGTTTCCGCTTAAGGATATTAGAAGCTGACTTAGATTTGAAGCTTCCATGTTGGGCAAAGAGCAATGGCTAGGCTTGGTACTAAGTTGCCTCATTGCCCATTCCCTTATTTGCATCGAGTATTTCCTTATCACTAAAGACCAAACAGCTACAACACTTTTCGAAAAGGGTTATGAGCTGGCTAAGACAAGCCGTACACATGTACTACAACTAGTTTATGAATGGATTGTACTGCGGCGTCAATCGCAACACTCGTATAGGGAGTGCTAACATCGAATGACTCGAATACACTCGTGCATTTTGGATATACACGATTTAGGTGCTCTGGAAAGATTTCGGTGTTAGGGAGATGGTATAGTATAAACTTTGCAATTGCGATAATATGGGACTTGAGGACCTTGTTATCCTCTTTCTTTGGTCAGCCTGCACAGCGCAGGATCGGTTTAGCTTTGAACATTGGAGGATCAGTCAAAGTAAGATCATAATTCAAGTTGAATTTGATTGTAATAATGAGCGTATATAAAACGAAACAACTTCGTAAATCATTCTCATGTTGACGAATAGTTGAACTGCTAGCATGACTTTTATGTTAGAGGTTTGCGTAATATGCCCTAATGGTAGAAACGGAACTGCATGAGCTCAGGCACAATATATCAGATCTCTCGTAGGACATGTGGTGATAAATAATACACAGGCACAACGGGGAGACCGTTTTGTGCCCGCATAAAAGAGCAATCAGATGAAAAAACGAAAAGTCTGATGAGTACTCCTTCAAATACGCATATGGAAGAAGAGCACTGCAACGAGACTTTGAGGTGATAGTTAGATTCTTGAAGCAGAAATCAAAAACTTTGCTGCTAAAAACCCTTGAAAGGTTTTACATCGATTTGACGCGTCCAGCAATGAATAAAATATGACTACATTAGAAGATAGCAAATGATTTGACACCTTCTCCTAGATTCTTTTTCTAATTTGAATGAGGTACATTATTCACAGTGTGGACCACACCGGTGCCCTCTCCCAAATAAGCAACCTACCGATGGGTTTCTATATGACAGTTAGACTTTTAGATTTATTCTGCATTACGTTCTCATTTCCTATATGAAATATCAGCCCAGTTATTAGATATTGTATGAGTAGGCTCTGAAAAAGACGAAATCACCAAAACATCAGCCATCTATATGAAGGACAAAATACTAACCTCGTGCAAGCTTCTTTCAAGGAAAAAGGACAAATGATATTAAAGTATATTGGAATCTCTCACTTTGCTTTTAAGCAGTATTCAAGTAAACTCAATCATCTTTGTAGTGTTCAAACGCTGTCCTTGCAGTATGCTTCTTGTTGTTTTCTAGAACTGATCAGACAACTTTTTATTTAAGTCTAAAGAGAAGTACGTCGCATGGAAAGCCTGCAAGACAACTCTTAATCTGTCATTATATATATATATATATTATATATATATATATATATATATAAGCAGAGTGCGACAAAAGTTCTGTCAATTTTTCCAATTATTTTAACAGTGAAAATGTTGCAAAAACAAATAGATCATTCAATTGAAGTGTTTAGCGAGTAGCCGAGACTTTTTTCCTTCAGTAGAACATACGGAGTATTCTATTCGGTTGAGATACGGCGAGTTTCACGACCCAATGTCCCTGCCCCAGAAGACTGAAAGCACCTGTTGACAAATGGCAATCGTTGAGTGGGCCGAATGCTTAGGAGCCGAGTCATGCTAAAGCTCAGGTTCGTCGGCTCTAGAGTGCTGAGTAGTCCAAGATTCCAGTATGCTCCGTAAAACCTGCCTAATAACTGACAGCGTTAATTTTAACGTTTTCGTTGATGAAGACCGACTGCGCCTTTCGGTGGCGCAAATGGTGTCCCAGATGAGCGCAGAGGCCGGAAACTGGCTGCGGCCCATGGTTTGCGAACACCAGCGATCTTGTCGCTGCTCGACTCGACTCGCTTTTTTTTTTTTGAAGATGTTTCGGACGCTCCACTCACTGATCACGACCTTTCTTGACATTTTGCGCATTGAACGCTCCTGATTTCGTTGAATATGGCAACGTTTCTTCTGAATGTTTTTTGGAGCAGACGAAGAGGTTGGACGACCTTTTTAAGGACAGTACCAGTCCTTCCAGACTCTTTGAAACGCTTCACGGCTCTGTAGACACTTATTGGGTTGAAACCAGTTGTTTTAACAATGTCAGCCGTTTTCATTCCCGTCTTGTGCTACTCAGCTACTGCGATGCTTTCTTCTTTACGATCCATAATCTGGGTACAACTGAAAAGAGACAAATCAATAAAACACGTTCTGAACCATAATCAAGCAAAAAATATATAAAATTACCAAATTGATAAGAAGATATCATATCACTGCTATAATTAGCAATACACAAAATTGACAGAACTTTACTCCCACCTTATATATATATATATATAATATATATATATATATATATATATATATATACATATGTATATATATATATACACTTAACTTGAAATTTTTATAATTTTTTTCGTCAAAGCAAGACCGAAAATTGTCTTTTAAGAGCCCATGATTCGATGGTTCACCAAGAGTCGCGCACGACCGACTGCGAGGATTCTCCTCTACAGAGCATCGAGGTAAATTAATTCAATAAAGCTGAACAATTCGTCCCTTGATAATTCACCTAGTCATTTTAATGAGGTCCACTAAGTGAATGACGCACTAAATCATTCAATTGTTGCTATTGGATGACTCAAGAAAACGGTAAGACGATGGATGCATTTTAAGATCAGTCATCTCGTTATTGAAATGTGTCTACTGTATTGATGTGTACTTGTGATATGTGTCAAATCAAATCTGTTAAATCTCAGATGTCCACAATGTTGTTCACATCGTATGGTGACTGTGAAGGAGTACATGGAGCAACACATATCATGCAAAGAGAATGTTACTCAATGGCCGACATTACTAACGGAGAACATGTTCGCAGATGCTTATTTTATCAAAAAAAAAGAATTTTGCAAACAAAGTTGTGTATTTCGCAGATTTTCCCGAAACGGAAAAGCACTGATGTGAATGCGGAAGTGCCATCCATGACACGCCGAGCACAGGCTGTACATGCCCGACTGCAACCGAACAACTTGTTGGCGAAGGTAATCCATATGAGAGTCGTACTTGGAAATTCCACCAGAAAATTATGAATGGTAAGCATGAAAATATAAATACAGCAGGGAAATGGTGTTATAATCATAGTTACACGCTGAATTCTGAAGCTATTCAAGAATGTGCTCTCTCAGCGCAATTGGTAAGACTAAATATTTTCACTCAGTCCAGGATGTCTACCGTTTACTAATTTTCTAGGCAAAAATTATTCCTTCCAAAATTCTGAACGTGATATATCCCAAAAGTGACGCTCGTAGCAACGTTAACAATGAAGAAGCTTCGAGGATATTCAAAAAGTATGGCTTGGTACACGAACTTATTCGATGACGAAAATTTCTGACAAAGCAATCTACACGAACTCAGTTTTTTTACAGTCTAACTCAATACCAAGGAGAGAATCCTTTGCTATCATCTTTCATTTTTGAGAATAACTAAGTACCCTCATCGAGGTGTGTTTTATTTGACGTGAACATTTGACACATTTGCGGCATCATTACCCACTACGAACGTAAACCTTCAGTGGATCATGTCGTTTAATTGCGATTATATGCACAAAATCAGTAGTTGCGCACTCATCAGTAACAGGCAATTGTACAGCGAATAGCTTTGTGATAATGTTGTTTTCTTGCCCAAATCGGTTTTTTGTTCTACTCTAAAAAAGACTAAAAGTTTAAAATACGCGTCACCTCAATAAGTGTCACTTGTTGCGGATCTGTGAATCAAATTCGACGTGCTTTCAACTCATCTTTGTGTTGATTATTTCTGCTTTCCTTGAAAGAATTGCTGAATCAAAGAAAAATCAATACTTCATACTTAATTATACAAGCTGCTAAATTTAAGGCTTATGAACACTATCACATCCATGGTCCAGGTAAAGCAGCTCGTGGATCGAAGGAGAAGATGGTCTACATGAGAGAGCGAAAAGCGCTCAAAACTATTGGAATTGTTGTTATGGGTAAGGAAACTAGAGAAGAAGTATAAGTAAACTATGTTTACTCGTACTGTAATCAAGTAGAACGTTCGTACTAAAGAGCTAGAGTGTTAATGCATGAAATCTGTACATGTCCTCTTTATCATAATTATAGAGACAAAAAGCTGTATACGGCGAAGAAATTTAGGGTTTATCGTTTGTTGGATGCCATTTTTCGTTATCTATTTGATCGAAGTGTTTGCCACAACCGTCAATACCTCTAATGCCTTCAGACTTGTGAACGAATTCTTCCTTTGGCTTGGTTATTCAAATTCGGTATGTTCGAAATGAGTTGCAATGTATTCTTTCGCTAAAATTATAGGTTCAACGTTCATTAGCATTACTTGATTAACATTTCATTCGAAAAACTCAAAGTGAACAGTCGTCGTTCTACCGATCACTTTGGAATTGGCCAGAAATGAGTGCTGTTAGGTCTAATGCATTAAACCTATTATCTCAAACATGCTATATCCTTAACAGGTTGCATCATTTTGAGAGGGTCTAAAAGAGACGGTCTTTAGAAGAGAAATGAGTGCTTCAAATGTCTCTCTACATTATGGAAGCCCCATTAGTTGGAATCGTGTTAGTGATGTGGTTCTTGTGAATAGCACCTCATTTTCTTGACCATCTGTCGTTAAAAAGCAAAATTAGTGACTATATGGCCTGTGGTGATGAGTGAAACACAAAACTTGAAATATGGCCAGGTGTTGGACGCGCGTTCCATCCTCCGCAGGGGCACAAGGAAAAGTGATAGTCAAAGTAGTGCTGTGGTTAGCATGCAGAATCAGAATTAGTTAGATGTAAGTTCGGCTTTGGTCAGAGATTCAAGGTTTCGCATAACAATCAGTATCACTGGTTGTATAGTTACAACACATAACACTGCTAAAAAGTGGTTAGATGAAAGTTTTTTATTGATTAACAAAATTAACCCTCTACGGTCATTTGACATATTGTAACAATTCAAAAGTTCTACTTTCTATAAACCTCGGCATAATTAACTATTATATGAGTTTTTTCAATTTTCATTTGACATATTGTAGGTGTTGAATCCTATCATATACACAATGTACAACGGTGATTTTCGACGGTGTTTCCGTGATTTGCTATCACTTGGCTGTGTACAACATCATCGACGAACAATGAGTGTAAAGAAACTTCATCAGCAAAGTAATGTATTCTAATATAATCATCAGAATACTAGGTAATTCTTTGTGATCTGAAAAATGATTAGTGAAACAATTCATGCAAAAATCATGCGTACTGTTATTTCAGATTCAATTATATGCGTTTTCGGCTCCAATCGATCTCCTGCCTTTGTTAATTAGTGACTTTATTGGGTTTGTTGATGTGTCAATGTATGATTTTGAATATTTTTTGAACAACGATAAAATTTGAACACTGTGGTCGTGTCTATTAATCAACGCACCAGCTACCGGTACTTCATAATGGTCACTTAGTCTCCGGTTCGACACTGCGTCGACTCAAAGCTCAAAGATACCACCTTTTCGTTCCCGACTAGTTTGAAAAACGATTCCTTCGCTCCACAAAGATCTACGAGTAAACTTAATAAGATCGTGAGAACGTCTTGGAAATAGCAATTCTAAGATTGCAAGGAGGATAAATTTGATCAGCTAAATTCACTGAAAAAAGAAAATCTCTCAACTAAAATCTAAACTAATGGCAAATTGAAGATCATCGATGATGAGTGATGTGTAAAGTAACGATTTGTACGGAAAAATTATGGAGCTCCACAGAATATGTAATCACATAGAAGAATGATTGATTTGTTGAACATTAAAATTAAGATTGAGCTGAAGCTCGCTTTTTTGATTAGATGGTGTTAGTGCTTAATTATGACCAACTAGGCACCTAAGAAAATGCTTAAATATGATCGGTATCGTGTTCGCTAATCAGAAAAGCGTTTTCATCATTAGCAAACATCATTTAACTCACAGTTCAGTCGTTGTAGAGGTTCTGACAAAGGAAGACAGTGTTTTATTAAGCTGAGTAAAAGGTCCCGCGAAATTATTGAAAGCTTCGTTTTTGATATCGCTGTGTCGTTAATTTATTGACAATTATGTATCTTAGTTTATTGATTTCACCTCTAAAATTCCTATCGAACATATAATTCGCGTGTGTTGATCCGCCACTATTGGAGAAAAGGTTTAACGATTCATAAAGCCGTCGATGTGATTGATAGGGTGAAGGTACCACGACAAAATCGACTGTGAGCAGATGGCTTCAAGAATTCAAGGAAGGTAGGTTTGATTTCGACGATATCCTCACGTTTTCCAAGCGTAGTCATTTTTCTGACTCAAAGTGGATTTTTTGGGACTGTATAATCGAATTAGATTCATGTGAAATTTTTTGCAAAAAAAAAATTAAGTTATCATCGAAAGAACTTTCAAAAGCGTGTTTTTAAAGAATTAACGCCAACATGTCTTGAAATTCTTCACTTTTGGAAATAATTTCTGTCGCATTCAATTGCATATCAAGGATTGCGCTCGTGAGCCCGTGGTGGCGGCAAAATAGGCGTCGATAGTGCAACGGGTTAGCACGCGCCCCTGGATACGGTGGAATGCGGATTCGAGTCCCGATCGATGCAAAGGATTTGTACATGACTCAACATCATTGAGTAGATGTTTTGAAGAGCAGATAATTTAAGCGTTTCAAAGAAGGCAATTTGGATTTCGAAGATGTGCCTCCATCTGACTGGCTGTATGTTTTGGATAAAAGTGACTGGCAAGTCGCTTTAGATACTGAGCTTTCATCGAGCACTCGTGATTTGGTTGAAGAGTTTAGTGTTCTTCAGCGGACCATTCTACAAGTGAGATCGATTTGACTTTCCCCTCAATGAGCCTCGCCAGGATCCGCATGAACCCATAATGGTGGTTTATATTTTGAATAGTAGTTATTGTTGCTTTTGCTGTCAATTTGGACATCGAAACAAAACCTCCAAAAATCCCCCACAACTTTTTGTTCGATTCTAGTATCTATGATATTAAACATTAGTCGATCACAATAAAATGAGGATTTTTTCCTTATGTTCCTATGGATTAATTTATCTTGAATGCATTTTTCGGTCTTATTCATGTGGAAACGCAACTATACCTTTTCTCCTTCGCAAGCCAGCATTGCCACTGAAAATGAATGGAAAATTTCACGCTATGGAGTTGCGAGGTTGAATGCCTTAATATCACTTGTTGTTGATAGTCATGGTTCTATATTGCGTGTAGTTTTGTGAACAGAGATACCCTCCACACGAAAAGGATCTTTGCTTGAATCCTGCACTTAGTACGAAGCAAGACTTCCACCTCAGTGAGGTCAAGAAATTGACTCTCAACTTGTCTACGATAATAAAACCTTAACAAATCAGCAGACCACAATAAATCACTATATAGGGTGGTTATGTATTAAATCAGCACTATTGAACGCAATGAAGCCTAACGGATAGCGCGTAACTCAGACCTGATCGATTAAGCTAAGCATCCAACATTTATCTTCTATGTGTAATATATTTTGAAATAAAAATCAAATGTCAATTCTCCATAAAGACAAGGACTAATAAGTACCACATGTATTCTTAGTGGGATTGTAAGTCTTCTGCTCTTTTCAATTACTGTGTTGGACAATGCGTTATAAAGTCCTCGACTTCCCAAGAATTTCGATTTTCGAAAAGTCGTCAAGACTATTGAAAACAATAATCATCAACTGTGTGTTGAAATAGCACAAGAAATTCTGAAGGAAAATAAATTGTTGGAAATCTATTTCAAGGAACTACGACAGGTCGTGATAATCAAATAGAATGGGTGGCATAAAAATATTGACATGAACTGTTCCGCCTTTATTTTAGCATACATTACGATTTCAAGGAACCCAGACTCTGATTACACAAACAATCAGATCCTTACAAGACTAAAAATATCTTTAAAAATTTCAGACTAAAAATATCTTTAAAATTTTCTTGAACTAGACAGAAGTCAATCAAAAGTCGGAGTTGTATTGCTGAGATAAGATAAGGGAGAGCACCATTTGTTTTCAACTTTCCATCGTCAATCGAACAGCACTTGTTCTCATAGTGACAGAAACTGCGCAAGTCAAGTGATAAAACGATGAAAGCCTGTAGCCAATCCTGAGTACCTCTTAGAAATAAATGCCGGAGAGAGTCAACTATGGTGTGAAAAAGAGCCATGCCGCCCTCATTGTACATATGAATAATTTCAAGGGCATTTATTGGAAATTGAGGTCCAGGTAGGAGATTCTCTCTCAAAATGTTCAAATTCATGAATTACAATGAAATAGTAAAGTTCAGTCTTTGATTTCATTACTATGATTAGCTGAAGATCCTCCGTTTCAGCAAAATATGCTACTAATTCCCTATTTCCTTGATTTTAGTGAAAGCCATAGTTTTCTATCCCTTGTGCGAATGACGTTACTAGGTCATTCCATAAGTCTTGGCACTAGAGCAATGTACACTAAAGTTATTTGCAAAAAAATTAAACTTGCACGATTTTGGTATTGATTAACTGAGCATTGTGGTATACAACTTGCCTATACTTGCTTTAAGATGGAGCTGTCGTGGGCTCAAACTTGTTTGCTACCCATGCGCGAATGGCGCGTGGAGGAAAATGCTAGTGAAACGGCGCGCAAGATTGATAAAGCTTGGGGCAATTATGCGCTTACATAAAGGAGTTGCAGGAAACACGAGTGGGATGTGCTTTGCGAAGTTTAAAGCTGGAGAGAAACAGTCTGGAGGTTCAGTTGCATTTGGGCCGTACACAGGAAGCTCCATTAATCTTGCGCGCCGCTCCACTGACATTCTCCCTTATGCAACGTTGCGCGCGAGTAGCAAGCGGATTTGTTCTCGCGACAGCTCCATCTTAACGCAAATGTGGGCGAGTTATATACCAAAATGCTCGCGAGAATTTGCACAGTTGAAAGATACCAAAATCATAATAATATAATCACTCCTAGTCAATAGACCTGGTGTTTATTGCTCCAGTGCCAAAACCTATGAAACGACCTAATAATTTCAGAATTGACGCAAATCGATGTCGAGGTTCCTGTCGTTCATAATCCACCTTACACGTAATTTCTTTTTTCAACAAGCGCATATATGCGTTATAGCAGTTACCAAACCGAATAATTGTTAATTTTTCTTATCTTCTATGCTCTTGACTATCAGTGCATCTATTTCCAGATATCTCGTCAATATTATTTGAGCCAACATGTCATGTGATCTGTTAAATGGGTTAGCTTATAAGCCCGATACTTCCAGATAATCACTATGATTATTCGTTGTACAGTGAGTCATACCAGCCGGGTCGTGTTTCTCATACCAGCTGGCCGATGCATTTGCGCAACAGTAGCCAGCTTCTGATTCAAACACCAGCCGGCCGTATGCCCGTACAACAGAAAGACTCGTGTCTTTCAATTGGTAACCACAAAATGTATTTCACAGATTTAAGTAGTGTTGTGCTTGACAGCTATTCACAGTCTAAACCGAAGCAGAATCTTGGGAAAGAGTCACGCTCACAGTAGTTCCATTCATCTACAGACGCTATTTGGAGCTCGGCTGCGGCTTTCACCTCTCTTGGCTCTAGATTATCTTGGTCATAGCGCACTGTAGTTTATGTTGCAGTTGTTCTTTTGTTATAGGTTCTTCGTTATGACGATGAATATGGTTCGTTGGTCCCACGACCAACACTGTTCGCCATCAAATAAATAGTAAAATAAATAGTAGAAGATCCACGTAGCAGAAAAAATTAACAGAATCGAGTAACCCAGCCGGCACACAACACACACTAACTCGCAATATGCACCGAAGCCTAACTACTCTAGTTCAATCTCCAACAAAGCTGAACTAATCAAAGCATCCTCCACTGAAAACCCAATACTAGGGCACTGTATTTAGTGAAACTAGTACTAAAACGAAGTCAATACATTCGTGATCCTTTCGGTTCTACAATATTGCTGATATCTTATCTATGCACTTCTAGCACATGATTGATCCTTCTTCACAAAGTTTTTTTTTCACTGTGCGGATCCCAGTGTTTCTGGTACTTATTTTTTTTCCGTCCTCCTCTTGAACTTAGTACAACACTGACTCGTTGAGCACGGCTCTTTGAAATTTCGAGGACAGCCTGACTGTGACGTTTTTTAGGGCGTTCGTTGTTGAATGCTGGAGAATGTTGGAAGGTGGTGTCTAGCTGCGCGCGTTGCAATGAGCATCACAATCACTTGGCCACGGTGCACCCTCTATGGTCTATCTGTAGTCTGTTTATTTTGTGTTTCTTTTATTTCTATGCATGATTTTCTAATTCTCTGATCTTAAGCTGGACTTTTTTCTAATCGTTTCATAGGCTCTGGCGGTATAGTGTCGCCTTGTCAAACCCGTTTTTATGAGAGCGACATTGAGTCGTCAGAAAAGCTGTAATTTGTGGTGTACTTGCCATAACAATCAACTATCAATCCTGTAAATGACAACTTAACTCTTTGATCAACAAGCGCTAATAAGATTGCTCTTGGTTCAACAAGTTCAAGTGCTTTTTCCTAGCCGATAAAATATAAGTCAAATAAGATAAGCGGCTTATCGTTCTCTCGATGAACTCCTATGAACTGCTACACGGTCTCAATGAGGTATGTGCACTAGATTTCTTTCATATCCAAAGTCCTTTTCATATGCGCTGCAGGTTAACTTTCGCGAATGGTTTGTAGAGCACACCTCATAAGCATATCGTGCGTTACTCACGAAAATCCTACGGTCACCGTTCTTGGGCACGATGATCGCTTGTGACCTCCTCTACAAGCCTAAATCTTTCTCTTTTGAAGGTGAGATTTCACTTGAAGTGGGATGAGAGAAGTCCACTTACAGTATGGCTCCCAGTTCGAAGAAAGTTGGGTTTTACACTAGCGGGACTTGAAGTTGAGGCGCCTATCACACCCTTATGACTTAAAATTCCGAAAAAAAATCTCGAGCAGGTTTACTGTAACGGAAAATCGGAGTCGAATACGAAAAGGAAAGCGAAAAGACTGGTATAGAGTTACTTGTGAGGAATTCCGTACCTATGGCAGGATATGGTGATAGTCCTATCTTCATTCATAAAGGCTGATGGCAGAACAGTGTAGTCGCAAAGATTTCGATAGCACTTCTTCAGCCTACTTCGTTTTTGAGCTGCTTTTGATAAGCTTTTCTACCCCCTTCAATGTAAATCCTGCATAAATCTTCATTAGCTGACGTCGGTATGGTAGTAGTGGTTTGCTTCTGCTCTTTTCTCGTTTGAAGAAACTCCCTGGTGGTCAAAAAGAATTGTTAATAATCCAATCAGCACTTTTCAGAGAATCTTTACAAATTCCTATGCATCGTGAAGGAATTTCCGTAACAGTTACCAAATAGTAGCGTTATTCAGGTCGAATTTTTTTGATCGCTGCTCAACGTGATTCAGACTAGTTACTGTTTGAAAACAGCTGTTTTGAACAGGAACGATAAAAGGAGTAACTCTGTATTCAATATAACCGATCCCAGTGGACATTGTTTGTTCTCATCTACCTGACTCAGCAAGATATCTGCTGTCACAAAAACTCAGAGAATTTATCACAGGAGTAAATGACTAAGTCAAAGTAGACCAAGAAGAAGCAAACATTATAAGCTTGTGAGCGATCATCACTGAGTAACGAACACCGGCGTATGAACACGAAATTAGAAAATGTGGCGTGAAGCCATATTATTACAAAAAAAAAAACTTCAAAAATCTTCCAGTGGATCAAAATACAGCTACAAAATAGCCACATTTTGAGTGATTAGGTTCAAACACGTTAACGCGTTAAAAAAGAAGCGGAATGAAAGCCGACTGTCTAAGAAAGGAAATGCATTATGAATTCACACATACGTTGAATAATCAGCATACGACCACATAAGACCCTCGATGCACCATGTGAAAGAAACAGTAAGAAAAGTATGCAAATCCACTATGAAATAAAATCATCTACATTTGAAATCGCGAAGTAAAAAAACCAGGGTGTGTGAATGTTCAAAAGTGATCCTACCCGTGATGTGTTCGCGGTGAAACGTCAACACTGATATGGCAATACCGAAACGTTACGACCTTAAAACATTACAAAGGAAGCTCATGCGTGAAAAAATGAGAAAATGAGGCGGTCATGGAAATTTCTAGAGACAGTAAGAAAATAGCGGCGAAAATCCAATAAGGGCGTAAAACTATTTCATCATTCACGTCAGCATGACAGTCACAATAACGTTAGCTCTCTACATTGAAAATGAATCATTCAAAACAAGAAAAAGATAAAAAAGCCCTGAGTTGTAAGTATCTTAGTATGATGACAATGATGACAATATATTCTCATAATATTATTCAACTGTTACGTGAATCAAATTTCCGGTTACTTGTTCTTCTCATTTTTCTGTGTATTTTCATCATCAGCGTCTTCTTCATTCACTTCTTCAAAAGTTCCATTACGTTTTTCAGCTTCCTTCAATCGTCGCTTTTCTTCTTCAATTTCTATAAAATATGAGCTGAGCTTAGCCACAAAAAGTTGACATTGAAACGTATTCATAATTGAAGTTAATATTTTTCTCTTAACTGTAGAATGAGTGAATAGATTTTACATAAAAGAACACGTAGCTACAACATCATCATTGCTTTTCCTTATCAATATAAATGTATTATTTAGTAAAACATCCAATAATTTCCCAGACTGACTTTCTTTTAGCTTCGATATTGTTCAAGAGGTTGATATATGTATGCAATTACTCCCCCAAATAACCGTTATTTTCTTTTTCAGTTATGTTCATTTCTATTGCATATCATTACATGGTTAGCATGCTACTTACACACAATCACCATAGCCTTGTTTCCTCAACACTCAATTCTTCAGAAATCTTTAAACCGACCCAACATGGTCTGATAGAATGTTTTAGCCTTTTCAGGGCCAGGTATGGCATGCCTCTAGTGGGCAGACGTATTCTTCGGCGTTCTCGCTCGCCTGATCACTGCCACATGCCTTACGGCCCACTCCCACTACTGATAGCAGCGCCGCTGAATATGTATCGGTTTAGACGAAGTGAAATTAACGATTGATGTTTTGGTCTAAACTGATTTTTTGCCCAATAGAGACATGCAATATACCAGATCTCTCAAAAGCTTGAAATATCCTGTAAGACTGCGCCGAATTCTTTGGTTAGGTTTCAGACATAGTCGATTAGAAGGTATTTTTTACGAACTTCTAATTCAACCGTAAGCCATTGACTGGTCATTCTAGACCACAACATCAAACAATAATTTCAGTTCGCCTTGAGTGATACATCTTCGGAGCCGCTGCTACTATGAACAGGGGTGAACCGTATGGCATGTGGCACTGATGAGACGAGCGAGAACGCCAAAATGTTCCACTCAGTAGAGACATGCCATGCTAGATTTTCCAAAATGTTGAAATATTATGTCAGTCTATGTTGACAAATCGCTATTTACCTCCACTTTTGCCACTTACTGATAGTAGAATAGTTCCGATTTTACTAGTTGTCGACAAAGTCGACCATTCTCGTAAGTAAAACAATATTTTCTACGGGTACCTCTCAGTCGACTATGTTGAGACCTTGCTTAAAACGCCTAAAAATCTTCAGCGTCGCTAGCATTAGTTGTAGGGGCAAACCTAAAGGCATGTGGCACTGATAAGAATTATGCGAACGCCGAAACGTAAGTCTACCACTAGAGATCTCGAATCTCTGAAAGGTTTAAACATTCTATTATCATCTACAAATACTCCATATTTGGAAAAGTTCTTAACCCTTTAGATACGACAAAGAGACGGCTCCAATTCCACCTTGCTCAAGCGCTGAGAGCAGTCCGTAATGCCGAGTGGTCAGTGAAACTTCTAGCCATCGCGAAGAAGACTGCTGGTTTGCCTGTCACGACGCCTGACAGCAGATTTCTCGGCTGTATTACAAATCGCTTTTTGATAAAATACGTAGATTCATGGGGAAACAACGAAACCAACGCACTGACTGGATCCGCTTCTAAATAATTTTGTAAAATGTGGCAAACTGTTGAAAATATGTTTACAAATCCGACTTTTACAGCATCGTCGAGAGAAATGCAAAAAAAAGTTGGATGTGCGTTGTTAACCCATAAATCTACGTTTCGTATAAAAAAGTAGTGAACCGTTTTCAACTGAGCGTTTCTTCTCCTATATGATTATGTCTATAGAAGAACCTTCGATACTAATCGATTTCAAAAAATGAACTAAAGACTTTGCTAGGAAGCGTCATGGTGCGGGATTGAACCAGCAACCTTCTCTTCGAATATTAGTGACTAACCACTCGGCACTACGAACTGCTTCCCGCGCGCGGCAAGGCGTGTCTAAAGCCGAAGGCCTGCCGTACCCAAAAGGTCAACTAACAAGGCGTCTTGTCGTATTCCAAGGATATTGCCAGAAGCAAACGGAAGACGACGTCCTAGACTTGTTTATTGACCTGCATTCGTCGCATTACCAGGATACTGCCAATATAGGACGAAAGACGACGTCCTAACGATACCTAGCGACTCCGTCCTCAATGGGTGGTCCAACTCCACCTTGAACGGGCATGTAATCGGCGATCTTCACTATTAGAGGTTTGAGACTTCAACACTCATCTTTGAGACGCGTGCCTCCATCAACATAGCTGCCCGACCACTGTACCAGAGCATAGACTGCTGAGTGCTTGTTGTCTATCGTGGAGGCAGCCGAAGAGGGCTTTTCGCCCACCACACCAAAGGATCCGATGGCGCTGTGTGCTAGTTGGCTACCATCGCTCTTTATATGGTCTCAACGACGCTGTTCACATGGTCTCAAAGTCACTTCGACATCTATCAACGTCGCTCTTGAGTTATGAGGAATTGCTTATGGCACTCAGTGGCTTATCTCACTCATTGCCGTTTCCTCACATAATTTGCTCATCAGCGCAGCTCATTCATTACGGTATCCTCGCACATCTCATTATCGTAACGCTTTCGTCATCATAGTTATTTCTAGCTGGTTTCGTAGCACTCGTAGTGGACGTAGAAGTGTGACTGTCCAAGTTTGGGGCCTGAGCACAGATATAAAGTAAATCCTGCGTGGCATACGAAAGTAGACAAGCATTCCGCACTCTACTACCCATTGAAGTTTTAGTGTCGAGCAGATATGAGGTCATTAATAACAAAATTTATATTTTACTTTTTCCGCAGCTGGGAAGTCAAGACAATTGTGACGCAAATGAAGCGCATCCTTTGAAGAAGGTGAAAGAAGCCGAAAGGTCAGCCTATGCATTGAGGAATCTCTTAATTCATAATCCGAGGTCTGCTCATGAAGAAAACAATGACTTACTCGAATAGTAATATTAAGATAAATAGTTCACACTATCGTTTACGCGAAATTTGAATAGCTGAATTTTCGAACCTACTTTCTCAATCGACTAACCTACAGTTTACTTCGCATTCAACACTGAAAGTACTGCGCAATTTTGACTATTAGAATTCTTCCCTTAATTGAGATCTCTGAATATTCCATCCACTTTTAGTGCTGTTTCAAACTTAGCACAAATTTAAAACCTTTCACTCATTCTGTACTGTCTAATCACTGAGTGAATCACTATTGATTCAGTATTAGTTTCGACAAGGCACGCTGTTTTCTTGCCATTGTTGTTCTATTCTGCTTTCCACAACTTGGCAAACAAGCTTTAAAAAGTTAAAGGGGTTCAAAAAAATGGTTTCAATTGGCTGTCTTTATGGAATGAACCAAACTTGCGTTGATATATTTCAGAAGGGGGTTTTAAAAAAACATAAATAAAATACCTTGAAGTAAGGTATGCTGCTGCCTAAGGCTCTGGATTGTCCTCTGATACTCGGTAAGATTTTCTTCGGAGCGCTCGGTGAGCACAGAAAGTTTACCGGACACGTTATCGTTGTCTTTCAAATCATCTCCTAAAAGACGTTGTCAAAGCACAATTAGGAATTTGACTAGTTCAGCGACTCACCACAAGTATAGTTAGAAATTACACGTGAATAGTTAACATCTAAGTAGAAAAAAGCACTGTAAAGTAATGACGAATAATGACATGTGACCCGGTCACATGACAAAGGAATGAAATTCTAAATGCAAATTAGAAATTACAAATTAAAGTTATAGCCGGTTGCCTCTAGATGGCTAGTATCTTGCATTACGCCATAACTAAATTTCGTTGTGAGTCAACTAATGCGAATTATTCATAAGGGGACACGTTAAATGTTCAGCTGGATTTGTTCACAATTTCAGGATATGAATCTGATGCAATCATTCTCTGTACCTTCATTATCACCATGGCTTCTTTTCCACTTGTGAACGTACGGAATCGTACATGAGATCATCCCCGACACGACAATCACAAAACCGGCGAAGAAGAATGCGGCCGAGTATGACTGTGTCATGTCGTATACAAAACCTGAAGAGTTAGTAAATTTACCACAAACAAATACAATAAGCGTCAATTGTCAACTTCAGCCTAGAAGCCTCAACATTTTGGCCAAGTCGTATGAATGTATTGACTTATGAAAAGTGATGATCACTGAGAGTACTTTACATTGCCACTTCTACCCTGAAGTACATGGAAGAGCCTATGGAGCAGTGGTAGAAGTGCTCTGCAATAAACATTTGGTCGTTGGTTCGATCTCGCGCTTCGGGCACACCATATCTTGCAATCCTCTGGGGTTGGCCAATTGGTAACAAACTTGTCTGAGCGGGCAACAGCATTGAGTTTATACATTGACATGCTACAGTTAATCATTGTATAGGCCACATGTGTGCAGCTTTCTCTATAATGCTACGAATACATGCCACATCCCTCATAGATTGATTAACGCCAAACGCATTTTGCTTTAGCTTTCATAGCTCTTGTTCCGATATCTCTAAAACGACTTCGTCTTGTTCCTGAGTACCTCTGCGGCAATAGTTAATTGTTGTAGATCTAAACACATGGATGATGCTCAATAATAAAGGATTATCCGTTAACAAGGGAACGTTTGAATACTTGTACAGCACATTAATCCTATCTGACACATCGCGCTCTGTTGTAATCTTGCTTTTACTTTGCAACCTCTTATATTTACCTTAATGCTTTCTGAAAATTATATTCTCAAATCTCAAACTCAAAGAAAAATCTCAAATTTTATCCAAAATAAGAAAACAAATATTTATAAATCGAACCGAGAATAAATGAAATCCGTTTTAGATGGAATTCATTTGTTAGCAAATGTTTTGTTGCTGTTTGGTTCTAAGCTGAGATAGAATGCGGACCAAACGTCATCGTGCGCTTATCAAAGGAGCTATTGTTGAAAAAAATGGATGGCTCAAAAAATAATTATCAGGTATATTGAAATTTGAGCGCAGACTTGAGAAAATACTCGAAACGAACGGTATTGTTATGAAGTTAATGGTCCGCTGACTAATTCTTCTTTCCCAGGTTTTACTGTATTAGGGTATCGTATCTCACCCGAATGCTTTTATTTTATCATGGATACGGCCACTGACAAGCGCACGAAGGGGTTGGTGCATAAACAGCATCGTTTTAATCCATCTGAAATAAAAAGATCAACTCCGCAGGAAAGGGGGTGAAAAGTGTTGGATGGATGGTGCATTCATTATAATAAAAAACAGTTAAGATGGAATAAGAAGCAAACATGCAACTACGATTGGACAACATCAGACCTCTCAATGACTCAGTGAGTTTATTTAAGACAGTAAAACATACAATGCTGAAAACAAGGCAATTCAAAACGTCGTTTTTTGTTGTAGTGGTTACGGTTTCATGAGAGGTACACACATTCAATGAAGTTTTGATTCGTAATCTTCGTAGAAGTATAAAATTTGAAAAAGACGCTTAACATACGCATATTACTACGGTCTTTTTTGGATAGTCGTTATACTTGTGACCCTGTGGAGCCCTTAAAGTACAATTGTAGTAACGAAAAATTTTAGCCGTGTTGGAAGCAAAAACGATCATAGTTGCTAGGTACCACGGCACGAAACGCATATGTTTGTTCTTCTATGAAAACATCCAATAGAAGGCGTTTGAATGTAATTGTATATTTATTTGAAAGTAAATAGATTTGCTTGTAATGGGAGAGTTTTTGCATACATCCGACAAAACACTCCAAATAGTCTAAGTCTGTTAGAAAAAGATACTCACCAGCAAATGGTGATCCTGCTAATGATGCAATACCTCTAGCCACAACAAGTAGACCAAAGGAGTTGGTGAGTTTTTCAAGTCCTAGCAGGTCTGACAATACAATGGACGTAAGACATACGTAGGCTGCTGTAAGTAGAATAATTGAAACAATGTAACTGATGTATTCGATTTCAATAAAATAAACTATGAAGCTTACAAATGATAAATCCAAAGAGAGCGGCATAAGCCAAGAGAAGAGACAAAGTTGGAAGCAGGGGTGCAGCCAGAGTTAATAAACCACACGCCATTAGGGAGAAATTATTTATTGCTAATGCCGACACATACCCTCTATCGGCTAACCATCCGAAAAACACCCTACCTGCAAATGTGTTCATTATTGACCGGCAAAAGTCCGAAATTTTAATATTAAGTTGAAAAAAGAGTTCTGGAGCATCTGTACAAAGTTGAAAAGTTATGCATGAATGCCAAAAAAAGCTACTATAATTATTCTTTAAGATTAAAGCGATCGTTTTTTACGACTTTCTGCCATTGGGCCGCCAAGTTTCAAATCTGGTCAAAGTACCATTCCTTCGACTTTGAATTGAAGAACTCTTGACATGCTCCTTCCTTTAAACCTTCTTAGTTCAACTTTGTTGAACTCCTAAACCAGGCTTGTCTTCGAGGTCAAGATCTCCGTCGTTGAGAAGCGCTTAAACCACTATTCAACAGCAAAATTGCTAATGGTGCCTTCCCTCTTCAAACTTCGTTTATTTCATCGACTGCAGCTCGTTGTGAAAAACCATTTCCACAATAATGACGGCATAAATCACGAACTTCGATTGTATCGTTAGACATGGCGAAGGCTTGAAACAAAACGAAAATAAAAACGAATAATATCTAGGCCTCCAATGGGAATATCCTACGTAAGAAACTGTAATATTCCCATAATACGCATGGGAGTTGTCTCATACATATCAAAGTGCCTCAGAACCTTCTTCCCAACCCTAGTAGTAAGGCGCCAACTGTTGCGGCCTTTTCTATGCAGGACATTGCTCTAACTGTCCTACTGCAATAATCCGGTAGATTAGGCTCGTAGTTAGTTGACTACTCTCAGAACTATTCATATCAAAAGGAAACGTGGCATTTGTGAACACCACGGCTTACCGATTGTGTTGGTCACACCGATTACTGGTACCAAATAGCGGCTGTCGCTAGACTCTACGCCACGTGTGTGAGCAAGATCTTTCAGAAAAACAAATGGAATATAGAATCCCATCATTCCAAGGAAATTCGATGCACAAAGTAGTATCATTACAGAATCTTTGAGCAATTCAAGATCGATCATTTCGAAGAACGCGGAGCGAATCGCCAAGGGTATCCATCGGCACATTCTAAATCACAAACACTATGTGGTTCCTATAGTAAGCCTATTGATTTGAACGAAAAAAATCTTTTCATACTGAATACACTTTTCATTCAGTCAAAATTACATTGCTGGACGTGGTAAAATATCAGTTTGACCGGTATCAAGCAAAACAAATAGTAATTTTCATAAGGAAAAACCTCAGTTTTTGATTTTGCAACTAGTGCAGTTTCGCCAATTGCACGGTGCCTTTTCGTCAAGTCAGTTCCTTGGGGTTCTATCCCTTACACAGAGAAGTCGATGACGAACGTTTTACACGCGTGATGACTGATAAAATCACTAAACGGGCAGTGTTGTAAACTCAGTTGCTCCTGGCTGGTAATCGTGAAATCTCATGCATTTCCCTCTGACTGAAACACATGCATTGCACTGTATAAGTGCCTATAACAGACCACAGGCATGGTTCAAAAACAACTACCAAGCATATTGAACATTAAGCGTGGTCTCAAGAAACACTCGAAACGAAATGTATGATCACCAGTTAACCACTTCACGATCACCAGTTAAGAGCATTCGGGTATATATCACTGCCCGTCTTGATTTATCACTTATCGGCGCATGTAAAACGTTCGTCGTCGAGTCCTCTATGTAAGGGGTAAATCGTCGAAGAATTCTCTGAACGAAAAGGCACCGTGCAGCTGGGGAGTCTGCAAGGCAGAAAAACGTGTTTGCACTGCATAAGTGACCATAACAGACCACATGCATGGCTCATAAACAACTATCAGGAATATTGAAATTTGAGCGTCGTCTCAAGAAACATTTGAAACGAAAGCAACAATATTGTTGCATCCAGAAAACAACTAATGTGCCCTGAACAACGCCCCAAAATCACAACACCAAATTGAAAGTGTTGAAACTGACCTATTGTCGTAAAAATCATCAATAATTTCATCATCTTCAAAACCTAATCCACCAGTGATACGAGATACTCGAGAACCTCCCATTCGTGACCCCACATCATGCAGATCTCCTACAACTAATCGCAGCTAAGCTTGCTTGTGAGATGGAACGTGACGTGTATAGGAAAGAATATACCGGTTTGATTCAAATTCGATGCCGCTTGTCCGATCACTGATCGTGGTATGGAGAGTACTGAGCCACGAAATGATTGCATATTATTGCCCTCTTGCTTGAATTCCTTCAGATTCCTGATCGATCCGCCGTAAAAAATGTCCTGTCGGTATAACGGCCGTGTAAATTCCCGTGGATCAACACCCTGAACAATCAGACAATAGCGAAGCAATACTGATAGAATTGCATTATATGCAGCATTGCGCGCAATAAGATCCCTGGTTCCCTTCACTCTCCCTTCACTAAGATTCTGACAGACATTTAGAAAACTTTGTACTCAAATTCTGGACTCACATCTGCTATTGTATATCATCTAATAAGTTGATGATCAAATTATTCTAACTTCTTACCTGGAGCCTACTCTTTTTTATTGTAAGATACGATGCACAATGTATTCATAAGAATAATAAAATAGTAGCAGAACTCGGAGATTCACAGAGTTTTCTTAACATCAATTTCTTCTACAGGGTGCCCAGGTGCAATTCACCATATTAAACAACCCTTGCTCTGCCTTTCCCTCACCATGTTCTTAGTCCATCAGTGATATTAGCATTTACTCATGAGATCAATCCTGTTCGAAAGCTTCATTTGTGCTGAAGATATACCGTAGGGCGAAATTTTGACACATTCGCACTTGCTCAATCTCATTTATAACTTAGTTGATGAGATACTTTGCAAGGCGTATATTTCCCGTAATTCCACAAACTGTAAGTAGTGGTAACACCTGGGCAGCAGATTGGGCCCTCAGCTAGCGGCTTTTTACCTTATTTCAGCTACAAACAAGCGTCCTTTTGTGCTTAGCTTTTCATCCAACATGGACTTGTCCCTTTTTTAGAACAGTCTTACTGTAACCGATGGCATCTCAGGTAAAGAAAGAAAGCACAAAACTCTATTGTTAGTCGGCTTGTAAGCTCAACCCACAGTTAGTGCCATATACGCTTTTTATCAAAATCCATAGTTACTCTGGTAAGATGTTATATCAAATCCCAACAGAGAAAAAGTATATTCTACAGATTGTAGTAATGAGTGAAAATATACTTTTTGCACAAATCTGTTCGCTTTCTGGACATAGCGAAGACATAATGCTTCAGGCAGGGACGCTATTTGCCCTTTCACTACCGCTTGGTACAATCCCTACCAGGCCGCGCGACGACGCGTCTCCCTTAGCTAATTTAAACGACGGCGTCGCGTCTCCCCACAAATTTGTATTGCCGCACCATTACGATCAAATCATTTGCCTTTCGGCACTATTCTGTTATCGGAAGGTGTTTTCGAGAGAGCCTCTTTTGATGAAAAAAATTTTCGCTAGACTTAATAATCACTCACAAGCTTGAGTCCCTGAGAATACAAAAGTGTGTCTGGTTTTGTAAAGACCTTCTTACAGTGCTTAAGCAGTAAAAACAAATTGTGTTTCACACTAGTCGCCCGTTATCGCACGTATTTCTCGCGTCACAGAGTTCTTCCTTTAGACTATTGGTACATATTCAATAGCGTAATTCTCGAAGATTTCAAAGCGGTATCAATTTCTTTGAATGGCCTTTTTGCAGCGTTGTAGAAGAGAAAATAGAATCGAGCTTTATACACTTCAACAGCGTAGGTTTGGAGATTCTAACACTGGTTGCTTGCTAGAAAGACCGTTTCATTCCGCTGTAGTAAGAAATATAAGATTGTACTTCAAACACGTTACCGCATACCCGCATGCCGCTTACCGCAAGGGTGTGCGAGCAATCGACTGACCGCACTGCACGCTCAGTCGATCGCTGAATTTCTTCTTTTCCTTCTTCCTTCATCTTTTCTCTTTTAGCATCTTTTTCCCCCTTCAACAAAAAAAGTAATTGATGACGTTTATGAGTGTGACACTCCAAATTCTTCTACAAGATCATATGCTTATCATGCATAAGCTTAAGCTTGATAGCTGGTTTATTTCGCAGTATGATGTGAAGATAAAAAACCTACTCATAGACGAAACAAAGTTTCTTTCATAAGACTAGAATTGGATAGATATGAATAAGATAGCATATCCGCAAATTTGAGGTTTCCCCCTTTCGAAAATGTGGGATTTTCGGGAGTACTGGTTTTTTTTTTCTTTGCCCCAGCTTTCTTCAGGTCTCATCTATCATATTCTACCATTTATTGGTTACAAAACCCCTGTCGGTGAGGATAAAAATCTAGATTCTATTGAGAAACCGTTTTATATAGGCCCTATTTCCTGAAGTACACTAGTGATCGAAAAACTGTCAAGAACTATCGATAGAAGAGGCTAGTATGATTTCTTACAAACACTTCATTAATCTGTAATTGTTTCAGCATTGTTTCAACTATGAATAACCTTCCTCATATCTTTCCATTCATATCCCATCTTTCATCAATGACAAAATCCTCTTTGATGGAGATAAGAGTCTGAGGTCATGGAGGTTCACCTCGCTGACTGCCGCGCGAGCAACCTACCAACGGCGTTACCGAAAGAGTTAACGCACCTCTTTTGAATAGGTACATTTATCTGTAAACAACGGCAATGCTTTGGTTGATTTGCAAATAGAGTATAACGAGTAACTAGGTATGAAACAATTTGATAAGTTTATCCTGCGCAGAAGAAGACGTTTCTGGACGGCATGACATTTACATACGCATACATAAGTATATATATATATATATATATATATATATATATATATATATATATATATATTATATTTATATATATATAGGTAGATGTATGCACTTATTTATGTGCATTTATATATGCACGTGCAAACGTATATAGAAACATGAATGTAAACGAAATAAATGACTTATGAAGCAGGAGAAACAGTGAGTATAATGAGTACAACAGAAGTTTAGATACAAACTCACACTCATTGCAACGCTCAGGGTTGACGCTTCACCCTTGTTAGAAAGCCTACTCAATGATTGAGCGAAACTTCTGGCTGATATACGGCTAAGTTGGGGTCCAGTTAATGTCGCACGAGACGCTTTGAGATCGTTTGTGGAAGCCATGTCGCTTGTCAAGCTAAAACTAACATCATTAACCTACCAGTAGTTCGGTACGATCTTTTATAAGTTTGGAAAATCACTTTTACAACATCACTTTTTACGTAAGCTCTCCAATCTTTTAACCCCTTTTACTTAGTCTCTTACTATTCGTCTTCTAGCTCTCTAAAAATTATAGTTTTCTTATGAATACCAGAAGTTGCTGAATTATAACCAATGCGCCTATACTTCTACTCATTGTGCTCAGAAGTAAAATACAATTGCCTCAAGATTGCTCTGTGAGGCAATGACCAACTATAATGGAAGGAACATTCGTGATTGCTCGCTGAAACCTTAACACATTGAATGTGCATGAATGAAGCAAAACAATGATAGTGATTTTCATAAATCTTACAAAATTGACCTGGTTAATGTCAATTTGCGAGATCGAGCGTTAATGCCCGTGTTAGCTTGATGAGTACTGCCAGCGCGACTTTTGGAAATCGCGTTTTCGAGGACGGGTGAAAGAGGTGGTCGAACTGGTGTTGATGGTGAGGTGTCGTTTTCATTTTCACATTCGGACAAGGCATTACGAAGACGGGTCATCACCGGATCATCGTGCACATTCTCTGAAACAGTTACCTACAGTCGATGACAGAGTGCTAAAGATAACAGTTGTAGATTTAGCTCATAATCAGGTTTACTGATTCATAAGAACATTTACATTAATTGCATTATTGCACATCGCGGCCAACAAGTCACAGATATGATTATTCAACCAGGACAAAGGTTCATTCTTCTGCAGATGCTGTTGGTTGTTCATATTGCTACTCATTGTAGCGATAGAATAAATGAAGTTTGGTTTCGCAGGATGTGAATCCAAATACGCCGCCTTCCAAAATTCAATGAAAACGTAGCTTTCCAATATTTCATCAAATCGAAGACTCCAAAGACTATGAAACAAAACTAGTATCCCAAGGATGTAATATATATCCTTGATGAGAGAGATGGAAGGATATTCAAAACTTGTAGAAGTGTTCTCTATAAGATCCCGAGTCCACAAGTATGTAATTATGGTAAATTAGAAGACAACAATCAGAAATCTATGTGGGCGTCAGTGAGTTATAGAAAGAATGAGACTCAGGTAGAGCAGGATCTTTCAACAACTAAAGTTAACAGCGAGGTCAAGCATGGAAATCTTATTCATTAGCTCATTGAAAAAATGCTAAGTTCCGATATAAGACTGTGTCAACGATACACTTCTCTTCTCCAGTTCTGATCCTGCTATTACTGAAAAGTACACGAACCTGACTCCACTCGTGAGTATCGTTTTGTCGGGCTAGATTGTTCGTTGGACATTTGAGAGTTAGCACGGTTCTTGAATGATAAAATGTTTGTAAAGGTTTTAACAAATTTATTTTCCTTCACCCACGTCATATTCATCTCCCTCTGAGATTTTTCTTGATGCAGTCCTGAGAGGTATGAGTTCTTGATCCTTTTGTGTAAAGGATGGTGCCTCGAGAGGTCGGTACAGTATACCAAACAGCGCACACAAGAGCACCATTGCTGCCATGATCCATACCGTGTATTTCCAACCAACCGCTTAAATGAAAAGTTGTCGCATACGAAATGAAAGCTGAGCAAATTATTTATACTACTTACTGGCGACACAGTATTCTGTAAAAAATGGCATCACCATTGTACCAACTCCTGAACCAGCAACAGCAATACCAGTAGCAATAGCTCTAAAACTAACCATTAGAAATCCCGTCATCACATCGTAGTACTCATATTCACCTACCTTTTACTTTCGAAGTAATAACCAACAACAACAATAGCAGGTAGATAGATCATTCCAAAACCAACGCCACCTAATACGCCGTAGATAAACATAAATGCGTAGATGTTAGGCGACGCGACTGAGATTACGAATGCAGTGCCAGAAATGAAGGCACCGCAGATGACCACCTTGCGAGCACCATACTTGTTCACCAGACCACCGACAATTGGACCTGAAGGAGGGCAACTCCTCATGTGTTTGACAACAAGGACGGAAAATTGTAAATGCTAATATGAATTATTATTGCGCACTCACCAACTAACAAATATACTCCGATCAACAATGAACCAATAAGAGCTGTGGCGGCATCTGATGCCTGAATCAGAAATCGATGAAGTACAAAGTTCAAAAAGCTGCTAATCTACGCACTATTTCAAATTTGGTACACAATTCCCGTCTAGAAGAAATTAAGGGCTATAACCTGAGCTTTTTTTGTTTCAACCACTAAGTTCTTACAAAACTAACTCTATTTTGATCAAATTATGGCGTTCGGCGCCGATTTTTAAAATCTTTCTTGCATTTTGATCCACTAGAAAATGTTTGTAATAAGTGTGTACGTAGTTATATTGCCCATGTCGACGTTATAAGCGTATTCCATCACGTCATTCGTTGTCAAACCCTGAGCCAAATCCAAAGCCATCCAAAGCCTAAACTGCCTTAGCATTCTGTGATAGCCGGGCTGGAAAGTCCATGGACCACCACATTCAAATCCTTGTCCATACACGGCAGGGATCAGCACAAAGATTTACTAGATGAGGAAAAAAAATTCAAAAATCAGTGGTTTTTTGCCAATTTGACAGTCGATTTTAGAAATAAATCAAATTTACTCAATAAAGGTGGATAATGTAGTATGCTGTCCATTAAAAGGACAAAGAACAAAGCTCTCAGCTTTGATCAATCCCTGAGGGATGTGTCATGCATTCGTCTTCAATTTTTAACTTCGTCTGAGGTGACTGAATACATATCTGGCCTTTACAATGACTCGCGGTGGCCTCCCGTTGTATCGAGTCAGTGCTGCTTATCCTCTCAGATAAGTCTGCGACCACTCTGGTACCGATCTATTATGCACGACAATTCCGAATTCAACAACACTTCTTCATTAATGCTAGGTAACAAATTCTCAAGAGTAATCCATTTTGCGAATATATTTGGAGAAAGATACATATAACCTCAACTTTTATAATGGGCATGCAAATGGAAAACCAACAGCTAAGCTAGGATTAAGTAGAGCTAAAGACTCACCTGAAAATGCTGAGAATAAGAGCTTTTGAATTCTGTGAAAGAAGTGCAAACACCATCAACGATGAGATTAGAAAAGAATGCGGCAAGCACAATCATCCATCCATATCCACCATCAGGAGGAGTCGGAATCAGGTGAGCAGTAACGTCGGCACCTAATATGAAAAGGAATTAAAGTACTGTCAGATTGGACTGAAATAAAACTGAGACGGTATTGCATGTTATAGCGTCTATAAAGTCGATTAATTAATTGGTAACATTGTGAAACCTTTTTCGGAGAGATAGATAAACTTGATTACACTTTGGTGTCAATCTCTCATATGAGGAAAAGCCATATTAGAAATGCGACTAAATGGAAAAGATTCTAAGATAATGCAGAGCATAACAATATTTAGTAAACGGAAAATAGCACAGCAATTTAACTGTAAAAGACAGCTGCATATATTCAAAAAAAATTAGTGTTGTCCTTTGCACTTTTCTACAAATGGCGTAAGAATTTACTCAGCGAGCAAATAAAGAAATGTATGGAGATAATGAAACTGAAATCCTCGAAACAAAGTTTTACCATTATTGATGCACATGATATCTTTCCAATGCTAAATTTCCACAACTAATTCTGAATCATTTCGAAGGTTTTAATATTTGAGAAAATCAAATTGCAAAGGACAATGACAAAGAAGAGCTGAACCTGGTTGCAAGTTTATGGAAAGTGTCGAGCAGTCAAACTCCGGATTCATACCGTCCAGGGATCCGCTCTCTTCTTCCTCGAAGAAAGTGCGAGACCCTGCTGAAAAGTCAAATTTGATGTCAACAACGGAAAATATTGAAGCAAAGGATCTGTTTTATCGCTCTATATCTTATCCAGTGCATAAAGTGACAAAGTAATGAAAGTAAAGAGACGATTATGGAAACTGTTTAGAAAACGCTTGGTTGCTGGATGGGAAAATAGGGGAAAAAACTCATTTGGGTATTTTGAAGCGACCTTTCTGCTAGACAAAAATTTCCCACTAAATTTCTAAGGATTAATCAGAAGCTTAAATTTCCAAGTATTCAAAGTGTACCTGCCTCCTAAAAAGATCTCTTCACTATAGCGCTGTACGACTGAAAAAAACTTGGATATACTACAAGTCGCGTGTTTTCACGCACGTTCTTCATAAGACAAAGCTCTTCCCTAAACTATCAGTAATCATTGATAACGTGAACCTTAAAAATTCTGAAAGTGTACTTGTTCTCCAAAAAGACTTTTTTACAGCTTTACAGCAAGGAAAATAAAATTATGTTCCACATGCGTCGTGCCATCTCGCTGATTTTCGTCAAGTATTTGGAGATTTTTTTTCGAAATTTTTACATTTTATAATGGAATTCGAGAAGACACTTTGTGATATTGTTCTGTAAGTGTATTCTCCCTATTCTTGTATTATATTGCCAAATATATCCGCTACTAAGCTTACGGCTAAGTAGCATTAGCCTATGCACGAAAATTATATGAACGTGTAGAGGAGACCTTTGAGTATCAGAGTCAAATGTTTATCTAAATTTTTTTCCGAAGCAGAGAGAAGATCCTAAATTTGATAAGAAAATTGTGCGCTACACGTGACTAGGCAGATGAACCGCGCTGCGCGGTTGATTGATTGTGTGTCGATCCACAGCCACATACACGCCCTAATCGACAAACGATGCGCCGCGTATATGGAACGCAATCTTATTTTCCCTGCTCGAGTGCACCAAGAGGATCTTTTTGAAAAGCAAGTACAGTGTTAGAATAGCCGGTATTCAATTATCAAAGGCCTAAGTGAAGAGTTCTGCCGAGCGGAAAATACGCCCGTGTGAAACGCGGTTTCATCTACACCGCTGCAGAGAGGTATTTTTGATAAACAAGTACATTTTGAGATAGCCGAGACTTGCGCTGTTGAATGACCACAGTCAAGGAAAAATCTCTGCTCTCCGGAAAATATACGCGATACCGCGCGTCACATGCAAAACGCAATTTTATTTCTATGGATTCTTCTTGATATACGCCACCGTCTGAATGATAAAGATTTAGTGGAAAGTCTTGTCCAGCATAAAGAAACTCATTCAAAAAAACCCTACCCGATAGCAGAAATGGTTTATTATCTGTCTCAGTAAAAATACATCATTTCTAAATAAGACTAGTTAATGTAACTTGGACCAGATAAGCAAGAGTGAAAGTGGATTCCAAACTAAACGAATCAATGGGAGTTGTTAATTCGTCGCATTCTGGCATTTAATCAAACAAAAGATGAGTATATCAAAATATTATGCCATGAAATTCAAAGCTTGGTCAATGATCGAAGATGTTCATTTTCAAAGTTCATCACAGGCGCCACATTTGTGAGTTGGGAAGTGCCATCTGATAACATACGAGTCTGGTAACATATTCCATGTTACTTTTCCCCTAATCGCACTCATTTCCAGCTCTTTGTAAAAAACGCACTTTCTGCTTTTCAACATTCATAGAATCATCCTATAGAGGGGATTAACGAGAATTTGAAGAATTCAATTTATTTTCTAAATTGCGTGTTTAGTGCGCTATAACAATGAAATGAAATTTCATCACACACACCAGCATTTTTCGTTGAACAAAGCTTTTCTTTCAGATTTTTATTACTATTTGATAACACAAATCTCATCGACTTCAAAACCATGCTAGGTCTTCAATACGTTTCCCTTGCGTTGTCACAACCAAAAAAATATTGAGTTTCACACTCGCGCGCATTTCTTATCGGCTAAGGTGTGGGCGCTAATTCGCATTGATCGTGCAGCGCAATTCACTAAGGCCGCGTGTACAGTGCAATCTTAATTTCAGTGCTGCATTGCAACAAAAAGTTCTTTTTTGTTTTGAAAAATCAAGTACACTGTTTAAAATGCTGAGATTTGAGCTATCGAATGACCACTGAGTTTTTGAAGGAAAAGCTTTTCCCACCGAAAAATGCTTGAGTGTGAAGTAAAATTATATTTCTGCTGTGACAGAGCAATAAAGAAGCCATTCAAAGAATAAAATGCATCGTTCAAATTCTTGAGGCTTAAGCTATTAAAAAAATTTTTCAAGCGCTGTGCTTGATGCCAATGTTACGAAAAATGTTGCGAAATACAAACGCATACCGATCATAGTATACGCATCGTGTCTGAAACGCAATATTAATTTCACTGTTGCAGCGTAATAAAAAATTGTTTCAAAAGAAGATAGGAAAAAAAGCTCTGTTTAACTAAAAATGTTTGAGTGCGAAATGATAATTTTATTCATTGTTACGGCACAACATAAAAAACATTTCAGGAATAAAGTACTTTGTTAAAATTCCTAGGATTTCAGCTATCAAATGGTTATCAAAACATTTGAGATAAAAATAAATCGTTTTTACAAGGACCTGAAATTGGGTGCGGATGAAGGAAAAGTACGATTTTCTCTACAGCGAAGAAACATCCCAACTAAATGACTCGGCTGTGTGGCTCTAGATAGCAGGAAGAAGTTGAATTAGTGCACTGCTGGTACTAGACAAACACCATTAGCACTGCCCTACCATCCTCCACCTTCAAAGCAGATTAGCTTGACTTCTTGCAAGAGTTGCACGCCTACTTGTCCTTGAGTTTAAGGTTTTGAAGAAAATGATTCAATGTATAACAAAGAGGAAGAATCAGGTCTTATCAGTCATTTTTATCAAACAAAGAACTAATCCAGTCTCATTTTCCAGCATGTGAAAAGCTACGAATACTGAGTGATAATCATTGCGAGATGAAAAATATGAGAAACAAAAAGAGAGAATAGATTGAATATAGAATAAGAGATAATATGCAATTTGGTGAGTACTATAAATAGATCGAAATGTGAACCTCTTGAGGATTCGCAATCATTGTTAAATCATCAAAAAAATCATTGTTTAAGTTTAAGAAAAGGAGTACCTGATTACGCTGGGGTTAAATTAGAGAGCACATGTTAAGGATGGAATCGTTTGATTGGTTTCCTTGCTCACCATGATTTTTTATTGAAAAGGCTACAATGTGATCACTTGATCTAGCGATTCTACTTGGTGGTCGATTATCGCTGTTGGTCATTCAAAAACTAGTAATGAATAAAATAAGTTGGATTTATGATGAAAAAACTGAGGGATTTTATTTCTCAGTGTAGAAACGATGCGTATCGGAATGGGTGCAAAGGCGAGTCGATAGCAGCGTGATGAGGGCGATAAGTGTCCTTCCGCTTGCTATCTGTACTTCACGTTACGGTTCAGTATCGCTTGTTTACGGCTTGTGGATTAGCAGAAATCTGACTGATGAGAGTAGCTGAGACGTGAAAGGTTTCAAAAATATCTTCAAAATTCCTGCGCTAATCAGGAAGGAAAGCACAGTAAAATCACAGTGTAGAAAGAGTAGTGGCAGGCAACGTCCTCTGGAATGTAGTGATAGCCCCGGGTGAGTAAAGCGCAGATCAAACACCCAGTCGAGGTTAAAAGTGCTGCATATAGCTCAACACCTAGGATATATAATTGTGAGCACAGCGTTCATCTCACGGTTCGCTTTCTAATGCTCTTAGAAAGTTTTCACTACAAAGGAAATGTTTTCTTTTTGTAAAACTCCAAAAATAATGCTTCCTGAGTACTCCTCCTTTCGCCGCGTTGTTTTCGAGGCATTAATTAGAAAATGTATTTGAAAAATTTCACATTTCTCCAAAATGCAAATGTGATTGATACACAACAAGGCATTAGTAAATGTGTTGGTGGCTTCCTAACCTGACTCAAAAAATGACATTTAACAATTCGCGGTCAGGGCGAGCGATGCAATTATCCAGTTCTTTGAAGAATACTTAGCATTTCTATCCCAGAAACTACAAATATATCATCAGTGGGCGCTGTTGCCCCCGTTGAACACACGTAGTTGCAAGTAATGACAATGAATTTCTCACATGGAATGGTGAGGATATATATATATATATATATATATATATACATTATTTGAATTCATAATATCAATCAGAGAGGAAAAAACACATCGAGAGAAAAAAGACACTTGAAGCCTGCAAACTGCATAAGTTGTGCTCCATATAGCACTACAAATAGCTATTAACTCAATTTTTCTTGTGAAATCTTGATTTACAAGGCGATTGAAAGCTGGCGGTTTTGGTGATGAGAACCGTTAGATGTTACTGGATACATATCTGATCTGTGCAATGATTTGCGGTGGCCTGGCAATGTATCATATTAGCGCCGCTATCCTCTCAGAGAGGAATGGGATGCGAAAGAGGAAAAGGATCGAACCATTAACCTGGTGTATATTGCTTGCCTGACACCCTTGAACACAGTGCTCTAAGTACCCTATATGCAACGTAGATCGAGATCAATTCCCTTCTCAGCTTCGGACCTGCTATCAAGTTGCATGGAATTAAAGTTAGATTTGCAATTTCATTTTTACGCTTATTTTTTGAATGGTGATGAATTATGACCGCAAATTTTATTTGATGCACTTTCACTTGAGTTAACAACAAAGCAAAATATATCTTTATAAGTTTTGGAGGGATAAGATTTCAGATGTCTACTATAAAAATTTGACATGTCTACTTCGGTGAATTTACGCTCAAACGTACGTAGAGCAAGTGGCATGAAGTGTAACGTTGGTGTGGAAAATTTCATGTGGCGAAATCAACTTGGAGATGAGGAAGGGGCGATGTCCTTCTTCTAATGATGATGATGAATCAAAAGCCTTGTGGTAGGATACACGCACATCTACAAGGATGCCAAGATATGAGCAAAGCTCGGAACCTCAGATGAGCCTCGAACAGGCAGCGAAGCTTTTCATGGGCTCACAAGCAAATGAGACCTCTAAATTCCAAGTTTTGCCCATATCTCTGCATCTTCGTAGTTGTATTTCACATTAGACTCTGCCATTAAAAAGAATAAGCGGTTCAAAACTCGAAACATGCTATGTTTCTTGAGACAGTCAAAACTACATCCTTGGGTGTCGAGGGCGTTCAATGAGCATAGAAAAAGACATCTAGGACGAATTCTACTCATGAAGAAATGTAATATCGACGAAACTGGGACATCTGAAGGAGACCAACGTTTCAGTGATGAAAAGGAATCCTGCGCTCATTTGTCTCTACGAAATACGTTAGCGTCGTGATCACCGTTGCTTAATCGAAAACGTATTTTCAGAATTTTTCCATCGATACTCTACAGTCAAATGCTGTGAACAGGGTGCTAATAGCATTCAAAAACGGGAAGAGACAAACAAGGAAAAAGAAAAAGTGTGATTATGCATTCAGGTCATATGACAAAATCATCTTTATGAAGATAGGAACATTCAAAACTACGCTCAAAGTGTGTAATGAACCAGCGAAGTGATTTTGGAATCGTTCCAAGAACGCTCTGAATAGATCACACCTAGAAGACCCACTTCTAAATTATTTCTAGAATGAAATAATCCTCAGTAAAATTTTTTTCGTGCAAAACGTTTGCACCATTATGAAGAACGCAGTCGTACAATAAGCAAAAAAATAAGCTGATCTTACAAACTATTCTCGTCAAGCGTCGTTTTCTAAGAAGAAGACGAACCATTTGTACGCAAACTTAGAAACAGGGATTGTTTGTAAGAAAATATTGTTTATTTATGCGAAGGCTAAGTAAAGGTCGGCCTATGGATTAAATTAGGTTGACTTACTGCTACATGTGAACGGTTGGTAAATGACTCATTGACTTAGCGATTTCAGAAATAGTAAACAAAACTGAGGAATTTTAGGACGAGGCAGATCATCACCTCACGAGGAAAAGGCTCATTACGGGCATAAAGTTCTACCGTTACTGAAATTCGACCGTTTAACATTAACTAGTAGTGGTAATCGTGAGTGTGGAGGCCGTCAGTCAATGTATTGATATTTGCTGATTTGCAAGCACTTATTTTTTTATTACCGGCACATATGTTTGTCAACTAGATGACTAACGGGAATTATTGAGCATCATCCTGCTCGATTTAGTTTCTCAACGAATTACATGATTCGATCAGCTCCTTAAAAAAGAGTAGGGGAATTAAGAAAAAGCCTCTGAAAAACAAGCATTGTACGACGTCTTCACATTCATATTCACCCTTACAAAAAAATATGATTAGTTACGATAAGTAGAAAAAACTAAAACAAATATTTCCATTAAATATCGTCAAAAATTACCTTCCTGATCAGGATCATATGAAGACCCCATTTTTTCTACAACATCTGGGGAGCCTTGCTCACTGATTACGACCTAAAAATCAATCATCATTCTTTGGAAGTTATGGCTGCTTGCTCAAATACTAATTTCGGTCGTGTAGGCAATGCTGCTTTACAAGTTGAAAGTAATCTAAGAGTAATGTATTTTGCGAAGCTATTTAATCATAACTGCCTTCTACAACATGACACTGTCGCACATACTGTTTTCTATACTGATTATAATATCTGAATGTAAAAATGCTACACACACACACCTCACATACATGCAAATGCACGCACATTTATATACATATATGTATTTATATACATATATACATATATGTATTTATATACATATATACATATATACATACATATATATATATATATATATATATATATATATACATATATACATACATATATATATACATTCATAACAAAAATGTAGCTATATATGTTATATATTTATGAATATACATTAGCTAAAGTAGTATATATACATATAGGTGTACACGTATATATATACATATATAAATAGATAAATAAATAAATAAATAAATAATATATATATATATATATATATATATATATATATATATACACCAGTTTATCCAATCCCTCACACGCACAGTGTTTTTTCTACTGTGCCAATCCACTACTCCCAGCTATATGCATATATATATATATATATATGTATATATATGTAATACACATACATACATATATATACATATATATACGTATACTGTGAGTTTCTTTTCAAATTGGTGTCAACAGGAGAAAGGATTGAACATAAATCAGGTATTACCGTGGATATCGTGGACATGTTGGAAGTGGGACTGTAACTCATGCTTTGCAGGCCAAGGACTCTCAAATGATTATGCTTTTCGCCACAATTATTCATCCAAATGTTTTCAAAATATCTGACCATGGGAAGAACTGGAAAATTCCTGTCACGCACAGTTACACTACTCTGCGGGATACAAGCAAGTGTTCAAATTTGAGATCAAGATATGACATTTTTCTTAGTTACTGCGTGAACCTTTCGATTTTATAGAACAGAAGTGGTTTCTTGTTATTAGGTTGGAAAGAAAATTTCGATCGTTTGGATGGTAATGTGGTCTCTTCACATGAATCATGTGTGATTTTCATATGATTTGAAAGGTCTTCTTCTTGCAATCTATTGATATATAATTTGTCTATATTCGCCGAGTTTACAAAGCTGGCCGAGAAGTACCCAGAACTTGTATATAGAAAGCGTGCTTTGTTTCAGCAAGACAACGCAAAACCACACACAGTCAAAAAGACCTAGGGAAAGTTTGGGGAATTGGAGGGAGTTGAGATTCTACCGCATCCATCCTGTAGTTCGGACGTTGCTCCATCTGATTACGGCCTTTTCCGATCAATGCAACATTTTTGGAAGGTCGCCAATTTGAATCTTCCAATGAAGTTGAAGAAGCATGTCAAGACTTCCTTAATTCAAAGTCGAAGTAGTGGTATTTCGATCAAATTCGAAACTGGCGAACCGATGGCAAAAATTGGTCGACAATGATGGCCTGCATTTTGAAGAATAGTTGTTGTTGTTTGTTGCCTGAATATATGCATAATTTTGAATGTTTCATCGAACGATGGAAACTTCCTTTCCAACATAGTATTTTATGCTGTGAGTTACTCCTTCATTACTTGTGGGAATTCTTATAACTCATCCATAATGAATAGTGAGCCTGAAGGAACATAACGAACGGCGACCACAAAGGGGGGTACTTTTGTTAGACGGCAACAAATAAATATTCGATGATTCGCCGGACAAGAATACGCTGTACAATCCAGAAAAAAAATCGTGTTTCACACGACCACGCGTTTTATTTTTCTTGCCTCGCTTATGTTTCACTGGACAAAAATCCTCCCTTAAACTGCTCGTACTCTTTCGACAGCACAGGTCTCGAAAATCTGAAACATGTCTCTGTTTTTTTTTTTGAGCTCTTTTGACAGCGCCATAGGAGAAAGAAAAGATTTGTGCTTTAAGCCATATCGGACAAAGCTCTTTCTTTAGATTATTAATAATCATTCAATAGCGTGAGCTTCAATGATTCCAATGCTGCACTTATTTTCTAAAGAATGACCGTTTCATTGCAGGTAGCACGAATAATAAGATCGAATTCCAAATATTCAACGAGCTTGTTTACCGGATAATCTACGGGTTGGAGGTGGGGCGATCGATCGATGGACTAGAGTGCTAGACATGTGTGATGCAACTTGTTTTTCAGTTGGGAAATTTTTTTCCGCCTCGGAAAAACTTCTGGCAAAACGATTGACTCAAATACTACGAAATTTCCTCTACACGTTCATATGCTTTTAGTGCTCTCAGGAATTACAAGCGTGATAAAAATAAAGGCGCGGCGGGTGTGTAACATCATTTTATTTTGGATTTTACAGCGTATAAGCGTGTCTTGAAAAACCGGCCAAGTACGGCTCTAGTCAGAGGGTAAAGGTTTTGAATGATCACTAGTATTTATATGAACACAGCAAATAGGGTCGAATATTTATTTGTCGCCGTCTAACAGAAAGGATCAAAGTGATATCGAGAAGTGCATAATATTATCAAACGCCTTATATGACAACACTCATTTTTTATGCTACGTGAATTTTGTCTCTTATTAATATTCTAGTGATAAACTCCTCATAACCTGCACGATGTTTAATTGAAAATCAGGAAGTTGGAATTTTTCCATAGGTTAATATTGGGTGGAAAAAGCTAATGATCGACGTAGGCATACCACAGGAAGGTTGCCATTCTTCTTCTCGCGTGCGGAATCTGGAGGCCACTCTCCACCAGTTATCATTACCTAAGTTCATGTGTATACGTTTATCATTCAAAGAAATTACACTATCAAAACTACTAAGATAACTGAAAGAAAGACGGAAAATAGTACGAGATCAAATTCTATCTTTTAATGAGCCAAGAGTATTTACATGACAGTGCATATGGTACCTCAGAATTTTCTTCTCAGTGGAGAATTTGCAAAATCTTCTGGAAAAACATAGACGTATCGGACGTAAAACGATTCTACACTGTGTTCATTGACAAAAACTCCTAAGTATTAAAGAATTGGAACAAGATAGCTAACACTGTCGACGCTATGGGAAAGTAAGTGATTCGGTGCATAAATTCATTCTTTATCAAACTTTGTCAGCATTTGCAGAATAATCGGCATATTTGATTTCGATGTGTCTAAGTTTAAAAGCACCATTCTCAAACGAATCTTCTATCAACAAACCGACTTATTAACTAATCGTAATTTATGGACCAGTTTCTATGCCTAAGTTAGCGCTCTCTAAACAAGTGCGATAGTGGTTGAGAACGGCAAAATTTGGAACCTTGAATCCATTCTCGGTGTATATGTTAGACCACCACATAGGTAATTGTGATGATTTTGATAGTTTGGGGAAAAGCTCTGGAAACGCTTGTAACTTTTTTGGGTGTCGGCCATTTTTTTTGTTTTTGGGCTCATTTGAAAGCTCGTCTTCTCTCGTGTTGACTGGCATGTAATTAATCAAGTTATTTCAAGATGGAGTTAACAGGCGAACAAATTAGGTTGCTGATGATGCACGAGTGGCTGTTGGGTTCAAATGCAACGGTGGTAAGTGAACGCATCTATCTGACTTGGAGCGAAGACACAGTTGGCAAAAATACTCCAAGGAAGTGCGTGAAGTTGAAGGAGAGTACTTTGACTATTAGTTTTGTCTTTGTTCGGGTGTAATAGGTGCATAAATAGATGCTTTACGAGCATTTTCTCAGAACTTTTTCCCCAACTTATGATATATTCGCTTATGAGACATGAGGAAGTGGAAGAGAAATTGAAGTGGAAGAGAAACGTTATGATTAGACAGATATGCCCAACATTGCAACATCATTTGTTCAAACTCGATTACTTTTCACAACAGTAATATCGATCACAATGCTGACAATAACTGAGTTATTCTTATACAATTACATACGCTTATTTGGAAAAATCAGTATTTTCACTCATCTCTGAATCAAATCACTGTTCTGATGAGTTTAACGATACTTCTTCCAGGCGCCATACAGCCGAAAATTCCGATCAGTTTGGGAATTCACAGTTGGAGAAAAAATGACGCAATGTCTCTAAATGGCTAGTGGCATGAAATTCTTCTGACCTTCAAAATATATTGGCGGGATGAATCCATTTCAACTTAGAAACGGCCAAGATTATTGGCACTTGTCAGCCTCAAACAGGCGTCTTAAACATTATCAATCTATCAATGTAATAGGCCACCAGAATCTAGAGATATATGGCAACAACATACCCCTTTTTAACAAAGCGTCTCCTTTCAAGGGAAGGTGTAGCAGTGATTAGAAGTGACTTGCAACACACTAGATCTTTAGTTCCACCCAACGCCCCTGCTAACCAAGCCTCCGACTATGTCAACGGCAGATTTGTCTGGATAAAAAATTAGCATACTGAACTCTTACAAGGGATCAGTAGGCTATATCTTGTTAACCAGCTTCACATTTCTTAATGGAGTCAATTGAAACACCCCGTAGAGCTCCTTTAAAGAATCCAAATTGAGAATTCCTCTAACCAACTAGAACTTCAGATTTTTTAACAAGATGCCAACTTAAAAGCGAGAAGCTAATCAGATTGGTTGGAGAATTCGTACACACTTTACAGCTGTAGTGGTTTCTCTTCTATAGGTCTCTTAAGTTCTCAGTTCCCTGAATACTTTTGTTATCAAGAGATGACTGTAAGTGAACCAAATATGAGACATGTTAATATCACTTGGACAGAGTTGGTACAAAAACAGTAATGGATCCTGTTATTATGAATTTCATTAATTCATTCCGTAAGTAGTCTTTACTTGTATAGCGGCCATCAAAGTCCTTCATACAGTTCCAGAAACTTAGTTTAAGGTGACATCAGGCTGCATATAATGATGCTCTCTAATCATGAATTCTAACTGCTTTGCTGCATGATCTCGAATCTGTACGTAAATTAACTATTGTAAGAAATTTTTCATCAAAGCATGAACCAGTAAAGGTAGCACTTCTAGAAGGCGAAATGGAGGAGCTGTTCTCAAAGATTTGCATCGGACATGTGACTTTTTATGATGGAGGAGGTCGTGGCTGCCTATCAACAATTGACTACAACCATCTGAAACCAATAAATGGAGCTGCCCTACCAAAAACTAGTTAAGGGACTGAACGAGAACTCAACATCAACAATTCAACAATCGTGTGGCATTTGGAAGACACTGGAAGAATGAAATGCTCCGTAAAAGGACTTCATCAGGCTTGAGAAAAAAGAAGCTAGATCGTCTCGTTATGTTTTTACTGCCTCTTTAATTATCAAACAACAAATTCATTTCGCAATCGCACGTGCGACGATAAATTGGTTATGGACAACAGTCGACGATACAGTTTTATTGAATCGAGATAAAGCTTTCAATATTTTCTTAGGCCTAATTTATTCAGAGATGGATATTGTGACTGTTCTGTCATCGACATAAATAAATTAATAAAGGGCTTACAATTTTGACAAACAAAGGGAAGTAATTTCATGTCATAAGTCTACGGATTCAATAGAAAAGCTGAAAAGATCCTCAATAACCAAACCAATGTCAAAAATGTATCTAACAAATTTATCAATTACAGAATCGCAGATGTTTACAAATAAACATTTATCATGTCAGAAAACTTACGGGTTCAAATTAAGGGTGTTCCTACACGAAGCTGTTTTGAGAGTTCTTACATGATTGTCATAAGCAATAGCGTCGAGAAAAGCACAATTAATGCCTTTTTTTTGTTGATCGATTGCTGGCCTAATCAACAAAAAAATATAATTGATTGGCAACACCAAGGTTGAAGCTAAGCCAATTCTCAAAATAATAATAAAATAATTACTACTATTATTAGTAATATTGGTGGCATAGAAACCACTATAATGTTTACGAATAAAACCTTCAAAACTAATGATGGTGATTGAGCCTTGAGATATTGCAAAGCTCCAGAGAATTTCGAGGCAACATAGTCCTCGATTTCAAGCTGCAAAATGTCGATACAGCCGAGGAAGTGGCGAGATGTGAAGGATTGAAAATTCTGCCACATTCGTCAACACATTGTGTGTTCTTACCTCAACTATATCGATCAAATAACGACTAGACAATTGTCGCATATTGCACACTCATGAAACGTATCAAATGGCCTGAGCCTCTAGCTGAAGGATATTGAGTACGAGAAGTGTGGAAGAGCATAGTCGTCTCAACACCTCGCCGCCATGTGCCCAACCAAGTGAAACCGAGGTGTTGATGGGCGTACCCTCATATAAATCTCATTCATTTTTTTACTCAAAAAGCGAGTATTGATTTAATAAAATACTTCGCCTCGAAGAAGAATAAGATTTACGTTGCATTACGTGCTTAGCACATAGGATGATCAATGCTGAATGGACGAAAATTTCAAGCCTTTTTCTTTGGAAACAAAATTCAACTTTCAAACAAGAGCTTCTTAAAATGTTTCAATCATTTTGACAGTTTAAAGATGCGATGCCAATTAAATGCGAGAACTTGTTTAGTACGAGAAAACGATGGTCAGCCACCCAGTGCTTACTACGGTCGCTTCACCAATGCCGCCTGCCTCTCCATCCGATACCCACTCACCCATCCAATCCTCTCGACATTAAAAGGTTGTCTCCGATAAAAGTACGTCTTAAAGAGATTAATTTTGCTGCAATTACAGTAGATTTCAACCTTTGTTTCTATGGGTAGGGAGGGGAAATCTTATGATAGTTTGCCAAGCATAAGCTCATAATTCAGATGTTGTCACTATTGTAGAATCTATATGATTCACACTTATTACTATTCCGAAATCTGTCTCCAACCGTTCTAGAAAATAAGTCATTTCTCTATTTTTCAGTGGATTAGGAATCACCCAGGCATAATAAAACCTACTGTCAGTAAAGTAGATTAGTACATTAATGAACAAAACAATTTGTCTCTGAACGTCACGCGCGAATGCGTGAACGCAATTGGCGGAACTTCTTCGACAAATGTCTCACATCCATGATTAAATGCATTGGCTTCAATGCATATTTTATAAATGGTCGCTCCTGTCTACTCTGAAAAACAAAATTTTTGCATCCACCTGTTTCGCACCTGTGCATTGAAATCAGTGCGCATGTTTGTGACTATGTTTACCAAAATTATTTTTCCTTATGCCAAATGATCATTTGTGAGCCTTGCATGTCATGTCGACTGTTAAGATGGGCTGACTTTAGAGCTCGATACACGTTTTTGACCCTGGTCTCGTCAGTCGGGCACTTACCCTTTCTTGTCATTTGTCAATCCTGTGTAGGTCCGGTCCCCCACATTGAGAGTGTGCGTTGACGAACGTTTTACACTCTATGTTTACTAAAAAAAGATTATTTGGCAAATTGAAGTTTGAGCAGTGGTCTTAAGAAAACACTCGAAACGAAAGATATGAAATGTTATATATACTAGCCAAAAGCAATCGCGTGTACAACACTCTGTGATCGGTATTAATTTCACTAGACGCTTAAAACGTTCGTCGACGCTAACTCTTAGTGTGGGGACTGGAGCACCCACACAGGATTGGCAAAAGACGAGAAAGCGTAAATGCCCGATTAACGGCTCTATAAGTCAACCTCTTTAATAGACCACTGACATGCGTGGCTCAAAAATGATTATTTGGCATATTGAAATTCGAAGTGTGGTCTCAAGAAAACACTCGAAACGAAATATATGATATTTTCCTCATTTATATCCGATCCCCTACAGTTGTTTAGAGGGGGAATATTATGAAATTTGGGCAAAAAAACGACAAATCTCTCTTTGAAATTGTTAAAAGCTACGTCCTCATTATTTCAAAAGTGGAGTGACATTTCTATACATTAACTATGGCATGAAAAAGAGCCAAGAATTTTCATAATGAATGAGAAAGTCAAGATTATGGACGAAGAGCAACTTCAAAATGATTTTCAAAGCAAAATTTGAAAAATGAATAAGAAAAGCCAAATTACTTTCATATTCAATTGTTTTTTCAGACCTCGCTCAAAACAGTGCAATCTGGTAATATATTTATTTTCTGAGCAATTCATAAGGTCTTTTATGGGCACTTACACTGGGCAATACGCATGTTTCGGCTTGTAGCTTCGTCAATTGCACGGTGCCTTTTGTCTAAGCCAATCCCATTCGGGGGTAGTACTCTCCTTACATAAAGGAGTCTTCGACGAACACACGAGGCAGTGTTAAATGTTCGTCGACGGTCCCTTCATGTAAGGGGGTTTCTCCGAAAGGAATTGATTTAGACGAAAGGAACTATGCTATTAACATGGCCGAAACATCTATTGCACTGTGTAAGTGCCCTAAAACACCTCATGAAAGGCTCAAAAATAGATAGAAAAGCCACAATATTTGCTACCTTCAGCAATTCAAGTAATCCTTATCACAAAGACCACCAGAACAAGTGAACTACTAAGAGATGAGAATGAAATTTCGTGTAACAGAGAGAGAAATTAGTACTGAAAATTTTCAATGGATATACTGTGTCTTCCTGTATAGAAAGCTAATATGAGTTGGCTGCGCAAGCGCTAATTCGCGCTACCGCTTTAGAATATTCGTCTTCTTTCGAGAACTTGATATACTATGGTAATACTGAACTCTCAAATATATCAATTGAGGTAGAAAAACCATTATTAGCTTCAAAAATACGTCTATTATGAGCCTAGAGTTTATTCACCTTTATATAAATTACACATGTAAAGAATGCTTGGCGGTTCTGGCTACTCCGTAGTGTCAGCCCACTAAACGCCTGCTAGCTAAAATTCTTCACGTAGTCATATATCCCGGTAATTTCAATAGATAGTGAGGCTTGTCGAAAACAAGTGCAGAATACGATGGGCACAAAAATGATTCGCAGCTCAGTGGATATTAGCGGACAGGCCATTAACGACAAGGAGAAAGCGTAGTCGTCGATGATATCGAAGTTTACAAGAGCATCATAAGGAGCCTCACGCCAGCACTTCAGTAAATATAACATATTCGGCTGAAAGCTGACATTTCAATATGCTATTTAACCCTTTACGGACGGCACCTCAATCGACATAGCAAGCGGCGCACGATTTTCGTTATTTGATAAGGATTTTTTCCTTTGTCTCGAAAAAGAGTGTAGATCTTTTGCTTCTCTACACACTCAGGTACTTTTTGTGCATATATAACTCTAATGTGCAAAGAAATCTCCAAATGTGAACAGTAATTTTATCTCCGCTCTTATAACACACTATAAAGACCTTTTAAACCAAATTCAGCTTCGGAATCGCCGAAATTCGCTTTATTGTAAATGTATTAGTAAAGTAATAAAAGCAATCCACAAATCTTATGCGAGCAAACAAAGCAAATCGAGTGTAAAGTATGATCTTATTTTTGCTGATATAGCGTAGTAAGAAGACCTTTTCAAAAAACAAGCACAGTGCTGAAATTTTCGAGATTTAGGCTCTCGAATAACTTCTGAGATTTTAGATGAAAGGCCTTGCCCAGTGAGAAAGCCCTCTGGAATGCTGAGAGATCAGATTATTCTTTATTTATCGTCCTCAAAGGGATGAGTATTGGACCTAATTCCACATTTTGTAATGGGAAAATCTGTCACAAACTAAATTTTCTTGCACCTCTTGTCACATTAAGAAAGTAAACAGCCAATAATATGCTAAATCTTACAACCACCGACCTCGCAACCACCTGATGTGCAAGCCATTCAATAACGTGTAATAAGACGAAAATTTCAGAATATGAGATTAAAATGTGTAAATATGGTAGGAGAAATGGTTCAAAGCACGACGCAGATGGTTTATTAGCCTCGTCAGGTCCAAAAGGAAATAGTTTACAGCATCTCGGGTTCAAAAGGAACAAAAATCACCCATGTGCATAAAAACGTGTGCAACAATACACGTCTTTATATTCATTTCAAGGCCGTATAATACAAATGAATAAGTATATATATATCACTGTAACATTACTGCTCATATGGAGATGACAACAGAAACGGCGGTAGGGAGAGCTTTCAAAATTTTCCTCAGGTATAATTTTCCTCAAAGAAGATTCTGTTGATATACGCTTCAAAAAGTGTGCAGCGTGCTAACATAGTGAGGCTCTCGGAAAGTTACTGTTTACTCGAATTAGAGACGGTCGACAGTGATTTTATGCTTATGAGAGCTAGAGAACTAATTAGAGTGGCAAATGGTTCGAGTCTTAAATGAAAGGAGGGATGTCATAACATCGCTTGATGTGCAAAAATGTTGTAATCGTTGAACCAACAAATAAGAACATATCTTGGAAATAACTCAAAAGAGGAACTGGATAAAGCAAAACTGTGGTGGAGACCACCATGGGGAGGCAAGCTGTCCTCCTAATGGTAGAATCATTTCGTTGTGTTTGTCTTTATCACGCTTAATGTTTTTTATTTTACGGTTATCATTTCAAAGGCGAGTTATCAGAAAAGCAGAAGTGGAGCTTAACAAAACAGATCGTTTAGTATCAGACCAAAAATTAACACTAAAGCTGAACACAAAACCTTTAAAGTGTTTCTCAGTTTCTTGTACAAATGGCCATCTATGAAAAGCAATCTAAAATTCACGCTTACTAGAAAGAGTTTATCAGTAAATGTTTCTAACGGAGCACAACGATTATTCCTCGTAACTATTAATCTGTTAAGGAAGTTGCACCACAAATGTAAGCAAAAGATAATCATCAGTAAGAACGACATTCAGAAATAATCGTTAGGGTAGTGCTGTTACTCACAGAATAAGTGGCTTTATATAGAAACTTACTGGCATCGTGGTTCATAAGGGAAAGTAGCGTTTACGTGAATTTACTCAAATTTTTCCAATAGAGATATATTTAACTATTTCTTTTACAGTTCAGATTGCCTTCAACGATCTAGGAACCCTAGCCATATTTGAGAATACGGGAAGCAAACAAATTCAAAAACCATTTCTTTTCAGTTTAGTAAGAAAAAGTCAAGTGACGAACAATGGCTGGCGAAGCGTGAGCAGATTTCACGGACCACTTGAAGAGGTTTCGACACATATTTAACGCTACATTCTGCTATCTAAATTGTCATTAAAGAAATACGTGTAATTCTTTCTCGATTACAGATTGTATCGAATTCATTGAGCTCTGCTCGCTATATTTCTTCTCTGAAAACGTCGTGAAGGGAGCTTGCATCATTAGCAACGGTTCTAAAGTAAATTTTGTCGATATCAAAAGTGATTGACCCATGCGGAACACATATATTTGTATTTGTGTCGTAATACTTGTTAGCACTCTCCAATTTATAGTTCTCTCGTCAGCCGACATAAGTTTCTATCCTCTTCACAAGCAAATGTCTTTGTGGGCGGCGAAGAAATCCGTTTTCAACATAGCTTTTTGCTAGTTATTAATGCATAGAATATGACTTATCTTAGATGAATCTTAGCGCAACACTCTTGGCGAAGAAGATTTTATTGGAAAACAAAAGAGAAAAACCATGGCAAAATATGTGTCTATGTGATAGTTGGCCATCACAAAGGAGATGCACTTAAAACAATCAAAGCGCATTGACGATCGTGTTTTGCTCTGCGTATAAATTCTGCACATTGAAGCCGAAATGTCAAACGCGATAGAATTAACTTTACGAAACGGCTGTGAAATTGATTTTGAATGTATCACTTCATGAAATTTGATAATCCAGACAAATTTTTTTTTCTCTAGCACAACATAAAAGAAGCAGAAAATCGTGTCAGAAAAGAGGGAGAAGTGTTGTGGACTGCTCAGCAATCGCTAAAACAAACACGACCTTGAGCGAATCAACTTTGAAGCGGTTTCCAGTAGAAACATTCTTCAAAATCGAAGAGGATCAGAACTATACTGGCAGTAGTGCTTCTCAAACTTAGTTCATATTATTTTTGAAATTAGAAGGCCCAAGTGGTTTGGAAGAGAAAGTTGATAATGTGAAGCAACTCAATTGGATGTATAGACATCTGAAAATCATAAAAATGATCTCTGGACGACTCTACATTTTTGTGAATGCTTTGTGCATAGTAAAATCTACCTCAGAGGTCACAACTGGGAGGAATTTCGACAGAATGGAGTGATTCCGGAGAAAGAACCTACAGGGTGAAAATGTGCGGCGAATTCCGACTGTATAACGGTTACTGAGATGGCAGTAAATGACCGAAAGGAGTGCCAAACGGCGAAATTTACATATTGTTAGAGGCTTCGTGCCTCTGCTTGCACATCGATTCGCGCGGCTTCTGCATGCACTCGGCGAACGCCACACTGTCTGCATTGGCAGCTGCCTCTCTCTGGCCCTCAAACGGAACTCAAAACTCCTTAGCTCGCTCGTTCATACCTATTCAAAAATGCATTTTCTATATGTACTAGAGCCCCTGTATCAACATAACTGGTGACTGCTGTCAGTAGAGTGGAAGCTATACCATGACGTCTAAAGTATACATGCAAAGTTCTCTCGAACCATGAGGTCATAATAAGCTTACGCAAGTGGAGACTACTTCAGTTGCTTTTATCTCAGAAATACCAGATGACTCGAAAACAACGTAGGGAAGGAATTGAAGTAACCTTACGCGCGAATCTTAACAAGAGTGTGGCTCATTAATGTGATTAATCCGCGATTCAGTGAGTGTATTTTACACGCAAGATGGCATTATCATTTGTCTATGCATTGCCAACCAAGTCTTGGGAAGCGATCCTACTTGATACTTTAGACGATATTCAGTTTTTTGTCCATAAAAATTTTTTTGTCACTAGTGATGAAATAAGGCCAGTTTTAAAGTCAAATTCAGCAATCATTCCTTGTATGATAACTGACCACTTTGTTTGAGGTACCCTATTATCTGTAAACTAGTGTCTATCTACCACAGAATACCTCAGCACTCCTTTTATTTTCTTATTTATTTAGATATTCAGATGGTCCATTTTCACTAGTTGTGCGGGCTCCAGCACATGTTCTGAATGGTATATTGCTGGTCGTGCATATAATATTCCTTGGTTTCCTGTCGTAACCTTGCAAGGACTTTTTCTGGTCTTAATGGTGTCGTTTCTAAGGAAAGGGTTTCGGCAACGGATCCTCGGCTGGGCATCCTACTAGTTAATTCGGAGATGGCGTTAGGCCGAAATCAAAAACTGAGATAGGAAAGAAAATCAATCGATCGTTCACGGATGACGTAGAAGCCGGACCTCTTCCCTTTTTCAACATAATGATTTATGCCTTTATGGACAATTGTAGACCATATTATTAAGTAGATCGCAACATAACTGTTATAACGTCTTCATCCTTATATTAAATTCTGTCGTATAGATCATGAACAGAAGTTTAGGGGTGAAAAATAGCTGATGGACTCTCACTTGACTATAAAATCGAGAATCGAAAATTCTATTTTGAAGCCTGTAGACAGCTGTTGACGAGCACACAGAGCACGGTTCTTAGATTTTCCTGATTTTATGAAAGCCAATAAGGAAGGTACCAAAGGATCCACAGGCACAAAACAATGACCATCTGAAAAATCAAAGCAGATCCACAAGCAATTTTTGCCAGCTTGTAGGAAAAAGGGCAGTATACTGCAGGACTTTTTTAGAGAATAATTCTAGACATGACTCTACCTATTATCGACATTCCTCATAAGACGTAATAAGTCCTGACTGCTCATAAAGAATTTATGACTATTCCAATATTAATCCACACAGACCACTCTGGGGGAATTCATTCTTGAAAGCTTCATCACTGGAATGTCGAAAGACACGACTGTTTCAGGCAATAACTCTTCGTCACCTCAATCAATGGTAAGTATCTAGAAAGTTTTCTGCTACGATACGAGTGGTGCGTTTCTTCATTATCATCATGTTTAGTAGACAAAGAAGAAATTTTCTACGCGAAATCCAAGAGCGATACGAAGTGATCAAGTCCAATAATGGTGAAATTCGAACATAACTGACAACAATCATGGTTTTCATTTGCTAATCTTTTCATGAGCGAGAGTGTTTTATAGAAAAATTCCAGAGAAACCGCGTTGAAAAGCGTTCGCATTACGAGCAAGAATAATTATGTTAGCTCGTTCGTGACAGCGCCAGTTTGAAAACAACTGTCGATACCTTCTCTGCACTTATCGAATTCTAGCAAGTGAAGAGTTTGCAAAAAAAAAAGACATTGCATTGCCGTTACAATGATATTCATAGTTTTCTGTAAAAATTTTGATTTCAAAACAAATTTTGAGAAGAAACAACAAAAGTTAAAAATTTGAAGAAATAAAGATGGCAATCACTTATGTCGATGACACTCTTAGAGACACTATCGTGTCATCCTGGACGAAATCCCAGTTGTTCTATAGCCTCGATGTTGTAGATAAGAGTCACAATGGAGACAGGGAACTTTGGCATGTGTTGAAAAAACAATGCAAAGATAGGAAAACAGTCGTCTTTTATAACAGTATAACCTAGATAATATACCTTGTTCTTTTATTTCAGTCATTAGAGCTATCTATAATTCTTTTATTCTACTGCTTTCTAGCAGTGGTATGATGTTTCAAATATACATCTGAGTGATACGCAAAAATTCGACTTCAAGCGGGAGTTGAACCCACGTATTACCCCTCACCAGAAGGGTTGGTCACTGACAACTTCGCTAACACATATCGAAGGAGAGGTCACAAAGCCCTGACCTTGGTGGTGCAGTAGTAACACACGACCGATTAGGATAAAATGTGCGTTCAATTCCTGCCCGAGGTCGGTATTGCGTACTACTACGTTTTTCTAGATGTTATAAATGATTCTTAGGGCCGAGATGCTTGTTTTCAGAGTTTGAATGCTAGCAAATTTTCGTCCACGTGAGAAACTAGAAATGATCAATATTGTCCAAAATATTTTAGTATATATAATCTACATAACGAAAAAGCTATAACCATGCAGCAGTGCGGAAATTCCGATTTCGTCATTCTCCATGCTATTTCATTGGTGTCTAATGTGACCAGTTTCATGTTTTGCACGATCTCACACATCGAAATAAAGACAGAATGGCAACTAGCCAACTTTCAGGGTAGGTATTCTGTGGCGACGAACTGGAACCGTCTTGGCACAGGTTCTTGAGGCATTAGGGAATGCTGCATACACCTGCATACTAGATATATAGATGTAAATTGTTTTATTCACTTTTTCTTTACTTATCACTTTATTTGATCCGTCTCACAGTTGCTGTTTTTCCATTGTGTGGATCCCGATCCCTCTAGCATTCAATCCGTTTTTCATGTTCTTCTTGAACGTCGTATAAAAACTGGTGGAGCACGTCTCTTTGTGATCTCGTAAGTAGACGGGCAGTGGCGTTTCATACGGCGTTCGTTGTTGACTGCCGAAGTGTTGAGATCAGCCCCGCGCAGTTCCATGCATCACCACCAATCAGCCACGGCTATGTCTCCCCCTCCATGTGTGATTGATAGCTGCACCTGTGTTCAAGTGATGACACTCCTTTTCTGATGTTTTTCTTTGTTCATTAAAATGTTCTAGAGATAACTTGATACTGTGATGACGTAATACCATTGTGGTGATTCGCTCGCATTTTATTGAGCCGAGAACAAAGGATGAATTCTGAAAGATTGTGGATGGTTTACTTCACTGGATACCACTGAAAAGCCTCACGCGCAAATTTTTTACTTTTAACGATGATGAACATCTAATCGTTTACATTTTCCAACAAGACATCTTTTCGAAGAGAAATAACATGCTGCTAAGTGGTTATACTATGACAAAAATATACTTTAAAAGAGAATTTAATCAGCAACCGTGAAAACCCGACCAATTACATAATACACATGAAAAAACCCCGTTGAATGGGAACAGATTACAAAAACCGTATAGTCATCATATCACAATGTGGTTGGTGTTGACAGCACTAGGAAGTCAACAAAAAAAAAACAAAGTACTCTGTGAAACAAAGATTTAACACATCAGTAACCCAGAGATTGATACAGATAGACTCTGTAATTACAATATATATATATATATATATATGTACAATCCCACTAAATCTACTTTCTTAACCAGAAAAAAGCACCCAAATAAACTGTGCGAATCATCGGAGAACCACCATGGATTGAATCTTATTGGGAAGAGATATTCGGCAAAGTTGTACCGCTTCTGATACGATGTCTTGTGTCACGATTACTATACATAGTTTGGCTTTCCACGTGAGTCAAGTAATCCGAATCCAGAATTTCATCACAAGTTGGCCGACACTCAGGCTCCATACTAGTTAGCCATGAAATGAAAAGTTTCTGAAAAAGAAAGATACGAATCATCCGCTACTTTTCCCGTGGTGAAAATATCCAGATTACCTCGTTTTGAACCTCAAAATAATCCTTTATAGTGAAACAAGTCTAAGCACCAAGCACCATTAGCTGGGTAGTAATCGAAATCTTGAGAAAGAGATCTGGCCCTTCAAGGACTATATGAAACGTTTCAATTCAAGCCGCGCGACGTCAGATCTCACTCAGCTATCGTAATGATGGTGTCGCGTCTCATGTTAAAGCAGGCGCAGGCCAGACACACATACAAATAACGGCGACGTTGCATCTCGTGGGAAAGCGATGGCGCGACTCCAACTACCTATTAACGTTTGTCCTCAAAAGGCTAGAAAATCGTCTTGGATTATTTTTAACGGTTTTCACAACTTGAGGAAACCGTTACAAATGTGAAATTCTTTACCTCACTTGGCATTGAACTAAGAGCGTCTGGAATCAATCCTTGTTGCAGGCTCCGAAGAGTAACACTTCGTTCCATCAGTGTTTGAAATGGTATCACTAGCTCACAGAAAATGAGACCAAGAGAAAACACATCCACTTTGAAAGTATATGGTTTGTTCTCAAGCTGCAGTGATCACTTATTAGATATTTACAATGGAAGCTGACTCTAGACTATACGAACGAACTTGCTCTGGACTCATATATCCTCTCGTGCCAACATTGTCGGTGTGAATCATGAATCGCGACGCACTTTTCTCGACTGGTTGATCTTCAGCAGGTATACATCTAGTCACTAGGCCCAAATCTCCGACTTTCAGCGTCTGATCAGGTGCGAAGAAAATATTCTGCGGCTGAATAAACATGTCACTGTTCATCAAGTTCTTATCCAACCACCCAAAAACAGGGCGACAGGACAGCTATTCTACCTAGTTGAAACTCAACACATCGGTGTAGTTAACTTAAAAAAACAAATGGAGGCTAGGCAGGCCATATCTCAAGAAGCTAAACTGAAGCATTAGAAAAATCTAGAAGTACGTATACAAAGTGGAAACTCACCTTAATGTCACGATGTATAAGTCCTTGTCGATGAATATAACTAACTGCACTACACATCTGCACCATCCATACTTTCATTTTCTCAAGTGGCCGATCCTCCCACGATATGTGGTTGGACAACCACGCATGTAGCGTTTGCTCTTGGCATAGCTAAAAATAGTAGTACCATGCCTCGTAAGATCTTTACGATTGAGGGGTTTCTCTTAAGGGCTACACAGCCGTTCCAACTACATAGGCGTTTAATTAGAACACACCTCTATTACTCCTGAGACAAATCTTTCTAAATATTAAGTCTCCTCATAAGTTTTGGCACTAGTGGCAAAAACACAGGTTTATTAAGCAGAAATAATCAAAACTACTCAACACACCATTCAAAATATGCGCCATCAGCTTTAACATATTTCTGCCATCTCTTGGACAATAAATTAATACTGCTTTGTACAGAATTGTCTAAGCTTTCTGTTTGTACCAAATTTGCATATACTTGCCGCATCATGGCCGCTCAACAGAGCCTTTATCGCAAATTGCTGCTTTTACGAATACGAATTGAGATGCGCTGCACAGACCGCCTTCGAAAACATCAAGCGTGCAAAGACTCGAGGATTTATGCCCAGGCAAAGAGCATTTCTGTTGCTTCCTCAGTTTCGTGCCGGCAACACCAAGCTTAAAGACCAGCTCCGTTCCAGACGTCAAATTGAATGGTCGAGAGTTGACATAAAGTTGACCGAACTGGGCTGGGAGTTGGTAAATCATCCGCCGTACCTTCCTGACTTACAGCCGTCTGACTATCACCTCTTCCGTCGCTGAAGCACTTCCTGAAGAAGAAGTTCCGAGACGTCAACTATTCGCATCGGAGATTGACAACTGTCTTTGAGATCAAAGATGACGAGTTTTACAAGCGCAGTACTGATCTGTTGCCTGAGAGATGACAGAAATGTGTTGAGGTTGATGGCGCATACTTTGAATAATGTTGCTGATCAATTTCAATTACTATAGGTCAATAAAGTTGATGTTTATTGCTCTAGCGCCAAAACATATGAGACGTAATATCATTTTGAACAATTGTGGAATTGAATACCATTTACTTTTACTTATTATTTATTCCTTAAATGATCTGCATTACGGCTCATCATTAATTGTAAAGTAACCCGCAAGTAACACGTAATATTCCCGCTAAACTATATCTCCTGCCGACAACACACTATAAGTTCAACACTCCTGAGAAACATGAATAGCACTACTTATTTGTTCGTGGCTTGCTGTCAAATGGAATCGCAAACTCAATAGTATACTTGTTAGGCATCTAAAATCTCTTTAAGTTAGGTCTCTAATGACGTATGTCCTGTGATGCCCTTTAAAATACATGTGGCCATCCCACAGAGCGATTCGTATGCACACGTACACCACGATGCACTCCATTCGATCTTAGGTGAAAGACTAAAACGTTGTAAGGATGAATTTACTTTCATTTTATTTCCATCGACAGTGAAATAACACATTTGAACTAAGTCGTGCTGACGTAGATACCAATCCCGCTGATGTCACAATTTCGAGGAACACCAGCGTTCCAATTTTATAAACAGATGGTGTAAACTAGCCCGATTACGTCGCACATGGTCTTATTGGCGTCCATCAGGTTGAGTGTGAAAGAATTAGAGCGGCTACAAGATATCGATCTCATGCAGGTAGCTTGGAAACAGCAATAAGATATGCGAAAAACATCCGAGTTAATTCTTTTGAGATAATATAAACCAAAAGACCCCCACCTTCAAGGTTAAAAAAGGCTTTTGAAGATGAAAAATAATAAATCACTTAATAAACAAGTGGAGCGCGTGTGGAGCAGTTGTTAGAGGTGCTCTGCGGCACACAAGTGATTGATCAATTGATGGTCGGTGATTCGATCCCCGCGCTCAAGGCTCACCAAGTCTTCCATCATTCCGAAGTCAATAAATGGTACCAGATTTGTCTGGAGGGATAGGAGCACTGGAACGTGGTTCGGTAACCCACCGGGAGTCATCAAAAAAAGCCAAATATGCATTCAATCATCTCAAATGGAGTCAGCAATTGGAGACGATGCATGGCGCATCCCTCAGCGATTGATCAATGCCGACAGCTTCATCCTTTTGATTTCTCATCGTCAAGTGAACTCAGACAGACTTTATCTGTTCAGTCGCAGCTATGGGACTCGTTATGATTTTGAGATATGAAATTCGACAAGTATTTTCTCCAAAAGACTAAGTTGTTGAAACTATTCTATGTTTCAGATTAATCCCGGATGGATGACACCTCGAAGAAACGAATTAAAAAAGCTCAATACTGCTCGTATTTCCATTTATACTCCCAGTGCTCTAAGTTTCTCATATTGCCCGCTTCCTCTGAACCTGACCCCTTTATTCCTCTACAGTATTAATTCCGTTTCCACTGTCTAATTATCAATCGGCTTTGTTCATAACGACTCTTGTAAGGAACTTCTATACAACAGAACACGAGATGGTTAAAGGACAGTGGCATGAATTGCGCAGGTATCCTTTTTTTTACAATGACATTTTGCATTTATTTCGATCATTATTTATTTTATCTCCGGTTATTCAGTGCGTGAAAAGTCGTACAAGGGCAGTTATGATAATGGTTTATTTATCACCGGTTCCTGTGAAAGAACGATCGAGTACTATTTTACTTTTTGTCCAGGCGGCATCATATTAGGTCTTCTTATGGATTTTGGCTCTAAAGCAATAAACATCAAATTTATAGTTAGAAGAGATCAAAATGAACAACACTATACGATGTATGCGCCCTGAGCCTAGATACATTTCTGCCAACTCTCAGGTAACAGATCAAAACCGCTTCGTGCAGCGTTTTCTGAGCTTTCTTTTGGCGCCAAATTTGTCCCATGCTTGCCGCACTATGATCTACTCGTGTCATGATGAAATTCAGCAAATAACCGGAACGATATCCGCTTGGACACAAGTCCCTGAGCCTTTGCATGGTCGATGTTCTCAAAAACTGTCTCTGCATCGCGTCCCAATTCGTACTCGTAAGGCAACAAATTGTGATAAAGGTTTTGTTAAGCAGTCATGATGCAGCAAGTGTGGACAAATTTAGTAACAAAGAACGATCAGGAAATTCTGATAAAGCGGTACTGATTTGTTGCCTGAGAGATGGCAGAAATGTGTTTAAGATAAAGGCGCATACTTTGTAAAGTGTTGTTAAGATATTTAAATTACTTCTGCTTAATAAAATTGGTGTTTATTGCTGTAGTGTCAAAACTTATGAGAAAATCTAAAATTTATGTTTGGAAGGGAAACGGCTGAGGCGACGTAATCATGTTTTGATTCCAGCTGGAAATGGAAGTAGCAACACAAACTAATACAGATGAAAATCTAGATTATCTTATCCACTGCCTTTATGAATGAAAATACTCTCATTTTGGTTTGATAATTGACCAAGTCCCGATTGTGCCCTTGATTTCTTATTATTTAATAATTTGCTTTGCACCCTGAAACAGCCCTAAACACATCTATGTCATGGTTATAGTTTCGACTAAGTGCTAACGCAAAAGCTGGAGGCGTTCATAGCAATCCCCGTTGACTTCGTCAAAAACACCATTTCATTCTCATGCTTGAAAAATTTCTTTGCTAATCAGCAATATTAGCTAGACGTTCATGTTGCCATGTTTGGGACTACAGTTCATGATACATCCAAACTGAGAGACCTCTAGCGCTGTGAGCAGTTCGGCACCATAATTGAAAACCTTGGCAGTCTAAAACGGCCAAGAAATCAGAATTCACACCTTAACATTCTCACTATCTGACCTTAACATTTATCGTTCTTTCTCAGTCATGAAATGAGGCATTTTCTGCGTACAGAGCACCAAGCAGCTATGACTGGGTCTGAGCAAAAGTACGACCTTTTAAGCACACTTATGGGCAGCCTCTCAGACCACTCGTAATAAATGAAACATGGACTTGTTGCAAAAGTAGTCTACGCTGCCATACTAACGTATGTGTAATGCAGTACATAGGAGTATCATTCTTAGACAACAGACATATAAGTCATCTGAGATCTATAGTATGCCGAAGACTGCTTTTGACCATGTTTGACCTCTTGCTCGCCAAATAGGAACACACCCATGTGGCTTAGTCAATATCCTTCATACAAGGAAGAACTACGAAAGGGTAGTTTTTTCTGCGTAATACTTTGATAGACAATATTAGCATGTAGTTTCTTTCACAACAGTTAATGTATTTGTTTGGTGATCTTGCAATCGTTATTTATCAAGGTGAATGGATTCACACGGATTTAAATGTGCTTTGCAAATTTGCCGCCTCATCGCTCATTGACATAAAGATGGCTAAGCGTGTACATTGGATATCGACCAACTCATTGACAACAAATTTTTTGTTGATGTTTAACGCGTGTTGTGCATTCACTATACTCGACGTCAGTGTCGCGCCAACTTTTTGTGCCACTCTATTCCAGTGAAGGCCCCACTAAACACTGGATGAAAAAGAATCCATTGTCGTGTGAAAAGAAAACCAGCACTAATCAATCATCACATTCTCTATCGTGCACTAATCTAATGAGACCTTGGCAAAATCGAGGACCCGATAGCATGTTGCTAAGAAGTGCGAAACTATGACCACTATAGTCAATCAAAAAGCAAAGCCACAACGATTATCAAGACTGAAGAGCTTCAGAAAAGAATGAGTACTTATGGCTAAACCCGCCTGCAATATACACCAAAACGATTGGTTATCAGTGGCATCAGCAGAAAGGCGACAAGGGAATATTTCAATTGATATTAACAAGCAAAATTTCCACAGATAACTTGATAATGGAATGAATACTCAGCCAACATATGCCCTGGAGTGCCGCTGTTTTACCCAAAAAGCGTAATAATGATACCCATCGTAGGTACCTCCCGATTAGCTAGCTTACTGACCACGTACCATGTACCAAGAAAATTTACTTCACCTTTTTCTCTGCAAACCCGGATGAAGCTCAAAGAATGAAAAAGCAGGATTTCAGACAAAGTGTGCGACAAAATGGATTTAAAAGTCTAACCTTCGCGTTCCAGACAACATCGCCGTTTTTTTTTTAACAATATCGCAAAATTAGACATGAATGAGTGGGCACAAAAATGAACTACAGATGACTTGAAAGAAAACTTAATTCACTGTGAAATCGGTTTACGGTGGATTAGAATCGATGTTTAGCCGATTACCCCACTAGCAAAACAGTGTCGTCGTATTAGGAATAGAGAAGCCAATTTAGTAAAAGAAATAAGTACTTGATATCAGGAGATTCAAACTCCTAGATCTTTCAGCGGAAGAAACCTGCGTGCGACCACATCCACAAAGAATTATAGTTGAACGATAACGACATCAACATAAGTGTTCAATGACTCGTACACTTGTCATCTGCCTACATACGCATTTCAATACTTACGAATTGCAGGATATTTTGTATTATTTTCGTTATTAAGTCCCAGTTCCAACGCTCGTGGAAAAAATAATTTTTCGGTGGCTTTTAAACTCTGAGTAGTCGTTAGAAATTGAATCTCAAAAAAGTTTGGAGATGTATCTTGTTTTCGATACGGTTTTTTTGTTGCGGTGTATTGGAAAAATCAAATTGTGTTTCTGAGTCAAACATTTCTCACTGTACAAAGCTTTTCTTTGAACTTCTAGTAACCATTTGAAAGTTTGATTCTCGTCAAGTCCAAGAGTGTATCTGGTTTTTGTAAAGGACTTTTTACTGCGCTGTAACAGCCGAAAGAATGTTAGATTTTGCTCAGCGCAACATTGACACCAGAGCATTGTGCCGATGCCAAATTGCGAAACCTAATCTTCTTTTGATTGTTACAGTGTACCATGAAGTCCTCTTCGAAAATTAAACATGACTGGAATTTACGAGATTTGGGCTATCGAATGATCACTTGAAGTTCAAAAGAAAAACTTTGCTCTACGATAAACGTTCCAATGAGAAACATGATTTTATTCCTGTTGCAACAACGCAATCGAAGAGCCAATTAGAAAATAAAATTCATTTTCAAATTTTTCGAGACTTAAGGTATCAAGCGACTACGCAGACTTCAAAAACCACCAAAAAATAACTTTTTCAGGAGCACCGGAAGTTGCACCGGATAACAAAAAAGTGCCGGATTTTCTATGAAATATATACGAAGGCGACTAAAAAATCAAAAAGAATTTAGGCTCACAAACCTGCATTTGAATATAGAGATATACAAAGTTGCTGGTATCCGAGCTTGGTATCAAATCCTCATCAGTTGAAGATACTAGTACCATCTGAAACTTCAAAAATGCCAAGCTGCCGTCACCAATCTACAAGATGGTACTTTCCGTTGTAGAAAGCACTTTTTCTTGTAGAGATCTTTTTTCTGGACACAAATTTCCCACTAGACTCTTAGGACTCAATCGAAAGCTTGAATTTCGGGAATTTCAACACTGCTTTTGGTCGTTGAAAAGCTCCTCTTGCTGCGATGTAGCAGTGAAAATAAAATTGAGTTCCACAATCGGCACAAGTTATCGCGTGTAGTTCTGTTATTTATTTGAAAATTTTTCTTCGTTTCGTGGATATTCTTTAGTTTTGTATTATAATCGCAGAAGAAACGATTTCCTATCGTTTTGTGAATATGACCCTCTTATTTCCATTTTACTTTGCCAAATTATTCCCTCTGAAGTCAAATAGCTGAACAGAAATGCGCGTCGAATGTAAAAATTGATCTTGTTTTCGCTGTTATAGTACGAAAAAAAGCACGGTTTTCCGAAAAAAAAAGCCGTAGTAATGAATCGCTGAGGTTTAAGCTATAGAAATATCAGTGAAAGTTTGACGAAAAGCGTAAAAGGTCCTCTTTCCGTATGACTAAGTGCTTGGCATTAACGAAAAAGTACCAATATAATTTTAGAAACTAACTTTTTTGCCAAGCTGAGACAGATCATCGTTGCTGGCGACTCCGACTTCCGAACAATCTCCAGCGACGAATATAACGCTGTCGGAGTTTTCAGAAAGGGTTTGCTGTTGCTGACCTGAAAAGTGACGTTGAATATTTTCAGACAACGTATTTCTGAAAACGATTTTATGCCATCCATAGATAAACGAGAAAGTAGATACAGTAAGCAAGAAGACAAACCTCTGGAAACTGAGAGTTCACTATCTGATGAAGATTCGCTGTTCTCGGCCTTGCCATTTTTTGAGTCATCAAGCCACGATCCATCGCTACTTTGGTCACTCAGCATAACGGGGGCCACACTTAAACACATTGTGAAGCTAACACTGGTATTTTAATTGCTTAGAAAACTTTATGCTAATTATGCTATGAAACATAAAACATGAGCACTTATTTTGCAATAAAAGGTAATAAAACGTACAGAGTAGTGTATTACAAGAAACATGAGTGAAAAACACTGATTGCTCTGTGACTCCACAACCACAACAGCTTAAGCTCAATCTTCGAGAAATTCCTCAGAAATTTATAAAGCTCAATGACAATAACTCAACAGTCGTTTGAAATTTGAAGAACGTTAGTGAGATTTCGACAAATAGATGATATAAGAGGGAAGCGGAAGGGAGAGATTATCATTGCGGAATCTACTTCAGGTTTCTTCAAAAATTGTGAAGCTCGATGGAAAGTGATCCTATACGACAACTAAGGACGTTCATCAGAGCAGCTGGAAAAACGCCTAGTTTTCTGAAACACTTCTTAAGAACGATGTTCCAACAAAAGGTGGATCGATGAATGTTTCCTTTCAGATGGGCCGAATCATCTTTGGCACTTGGTTATCCACTTTCACAGGGTTTTTTTTCACTGTGTGCATCTCACTATTTCTAGCATTCCATCGTTTTTATTTCATCTTATTCCCAAGCGTTGTCAGATGCTGATTGAGCGCGTCTCCTTGCAATCTCAAGCATAACCTGGCTGTGGCAGTTCATAAGTTGTTCGCTGCTGACCGCCGAAGAATGTTAAGAGTGGAGTTCGGACCCACACGCGCCGCAATAAACATCACTACCACTCACCAACGGTGCCCACCGATCGAATCATTAGACTTAGCCTTTCGATTCCTCTAGAAAGGGTCATGACAAAACGCTGTACCTCAGCAAAATCAGTCACTTTTCAAACATCTCAATAACTACCTACAAAGAAGAAAACTTCAACAATCACGCAGCTGCGAAAGCCCTCTCAAAGAATTTGTTGTTTTCACAACTTTATGTCTACAAAGGATAATAGATGAAGTTCACGGCGTTGACTAATTCGTAAAGGATGCACTATGCATTCTCTCCACATAGCGTTTTGAATAACTGAATGCATATCTCTGGCCTTGACAATAACTAGCGGTGGCCTACCAATGGATCAAGCCAGCGCTGCTGTTCTCCCGGATATGTCCGGTACCATTCACCAACTGAGGGGGAGGATGGAAGATTTGATGAGCCTCGAGCGTGGGACCAAACCATCAATCACGTGTTTATCGCAGGACACCTCTGATTCCTGCGCCGCGTGCGCTCTTTAGTATGTATACGCTGCTGGAATAGTTATATTTCATTAAAAAAAAAAACTAGAGTTGAACTTTAGCAAACTCCTCTTGACCTAAGCTAGAATAACCTAATCAGCATCTCATTTCATGGCTGAGCTAAAGCGGGAGTACCATAAAGGCTCTTGCTAAGAAGAATGTAAAGGTAAAAACCTTTGGATCTTTGGATTTGCATTTGGATTTGGAAAGATTTGGTGGTGGAACGCAAGCCAATAATAATCTTATGACAACCTCGTGCTAACCTTAGGGATCGAGCCTTTTTTGTTCTAGAAAACTTTTTCCGTAGACCTTTAGCAATCATTCGACAGCCTAAATATCGGCAACTTCAATACTTTGCTTGATGCTTACATGTAGTTTAAGCGATGTGCTGACTAAAACAAGCGCGAAGCGTAAACCTATTCTCGCTCTTATAGCTTTTTACAGAAATTTATTTGGATTCAAACATAATTTCGAAATTGCCAAAACCTTGGCTATCAAATTATAGCTAATCTATTACCGAAAACATACTATACTTAAAGCACAGACCCTAAGGACCAGGAAATACGCGCTAAGTCAGAGAAGAATTTTTCTCTTAGATGTTGCTACAGCGCAATGGGGTTTTCTTGAACCGAGCTCGGTTTTAGAATACGATTTCTCAAGCTATCAAATGACCACTCTAGAATTCTGATTAAAACCCGGTTCGATGAAAAAAGTCAAGCTAACACGAGTGCAAAACACTCTATAAAACTCTGGAGGTCTGACATAACTTTCTCTTCCTTGCTATAGCGCAAAAATAAACATTTTCAGAAACCAAGCCCAGTATTAGGATAGCAATTTTTCAGCAATCGAATGAGCACTAAAAGTCCGGTGAAAAGCCTGTGTCGGACGAGATAAGAACAAAAAAGCCAGTATACCATTTCTGGTATATTTGATCCCTTAAAGATTAAGTTCTTAATAGAACGAGGCATTGATTGAGTTACGTTCAAGTTGAACCACCTCAATTCAAAGCTCATGTTCAAAATTAGCCATTATCTAAGACCCCTATTATTATTTCATTAATTAAATGACCTCAGTGGCATATCAGAAACAAAACGCCACAATAGACGCAGTAGCTTTACGTGTTCAATAAATGCCTCCATGATAAAGTTCTATCATTACCTCTTATTTCTTGGCTGAAAAACCTCAAAGGTTCGAAGTTGACAAAAGAACTGACTTCTCGGAACTACTGAGATCAATTTGTGAAGCAACAGATGGAATCGTAGGAGGAACGTCGGACCTCACAATTTCGAGGGCACTGAGCGCCGCTCCTATATCGCTCTTCAAATCCATACCACGTAGCATCAAACAGTCCTGCTCTTCCTGACAAATGATAAGTGATTGCTGACTTTGTCGAAGAAAAAAGATTGCCTTTAACTCGTAACATTAGATTTCTCACAAGATTTCATTTGAATCCTCATAATATTGGATTGCCGAGAAATTTTTCCAACTTTTTCGTTTTTGTCCATTATTTTTCATGCATCTACGTTATTTTTTAACCATCGCGTGGAGCAGCCTCTTGTGGTTATTTTAATATATAACACTTAGACATTTGTTTTAAGATGGAACTGTCCCGATGGCAAAAGCGACTGTTGATGCTACACAAGTATCATTGCGCGCCTAAGCAGTCAGCTGAATTCAAACGATACTATCGTAAAACAAATGTGTAAAAAAAGCTGCTGTGAACAATGGTAAAGAAACAAGAACTGAAATGCTTGAAAAATAATCAACAACATTCCAGAATTTTTCTTACCAGGCCAATATTATTAATATTACACTTATTAACATCCAAATGGACGCCTATAAAACTCCAGTTTCTACCTGCCAACCCTGGGGCGGTCTCTCAATCCATGTGTGATAGTATCGGATTATTCCCGGATGGTCGAGTTTGGCCATTGCTCGCACTTCACGTAAAACCAATTGGATGGCATGTTCACTAGACAAAGCGCAAGTCTGATAATATTAATAAGTAGAAAAGAAAGTTCACACTTACCTATTTGCTACGGCTATTCGCTTAACAGCATATGGACATTCATCGAGACGATTCCTTGCTTCAAACACAACACCAAATCCACCACATCCAAGTAATTTCACTGGCTCGAAGTCTTGGATGAACCTGAAAAATATAAAATGTGAAAGATTTCCGAGTTAATACGAAAAAATACTATCACCTTTATCGGGATTAGAAACTGACTTGCTATGAAACGTATCACCGGCACTTTCTCTAGTTGAACTGATTTTTCGTTGAAGAACCTTTTCCGAAGATGGCGTGGATAGTAAAGGCGAACCACCGAGAGATGGTCCAGCAGATGTTGATCGCGTTTCAGCTTTCCTCACCTATGGCAATACTGGTTAGTTGAAAGCCAACACTACAAAGGTAGTCATGCAAATAGCAAGAGTATGAAAACAAAACGGTACTTTTCCCTTATCCTCACCTTGTTTCAGCCCCTTGGAAAAAGCCTTTTTTTGCCTTTTTTCGAATATTTCTAGTCATTCGATATCTTGAAAGCCGAGAATTTCAGTGGTGTTCTCTATTTTTTTCAGATAAACGTCCTTACTGCGCCGTAATAGTAAAAAATATCTTTCAAACTTAGACATTTTTCGCCGGACCGAGCTTTTCTCCTACACTTTTGATGACCATTTAAAAACTTAAATCTCGACGATTTCAACGATGTACTTCATTCTAGAAAAGAACTCCTTAGTGCGCTGTAGCAGCACAAAACTGAGTTTCGCACTTGGAACGCATTCGTCGCGCAGCGCGATTCACACGTGGGGTGAGATTTTCGACACCGATTCAGGAATTTTCCTCGATTTTGAAAAAACTCAAGACAAAACATGTGACACCGATACTTTAGGATTTCCTCTACACGTACATATAATTTTTGTGGGTAAACTTTGCCTGTGTAAACTTAGGTTCAGGATTACTGGCGCGTTTATTTGGTAACAGAAAATAAGACGAAAGCCTAAGCCCACAAAACGATAGATGAAAGTTTCTGTGCTGTTAGTTTCGTTTTTCTAAATCATCTAAATTTATGTTGTTAATAACCGTTACGCTGCAAGATTAGGGGACTCAATGGCAATGTTGTGAAATCTCATCTACTATCGGAGCAAAAGATACGTGTGAAGTGCGAAAACCCGATTTTCTTTCGGCTGCCACACCGCACGAAGAAGTTATTTTTGCTTTTGAAAAACCAAATAGACCATTGGAAACGTTGCGATCTAAGCTATTTAATGGTTACTAAAGTCTAAGGGAAAAGCTCTGTCTAACGAAGAATGCCCATATATGGGACACGATTTTATTTTTACTGCTACATCACACAAAAAATCCTTTGAAAAAAAAACCGAATAGATCGTTGAAATTCTCGACATTTGAGCTAGCGAGTTACTGCTAAAACTTTGGATAAAAGCAACAAACACATCTAACCCTAGAGACTCGAACAGGGTGAGGGAAACGGAAAAAAAAACCGACAAAACATGTGCTCTGTTCCTCAATCCCATATTTTCAACCTCTTCAGAACCATGGACCCAGCCCTCTACGCGTCTAACCCCCAGGGTGTTGTGTCTAACATTGGGGCTTGTGGCAATAACAACGTCTAATCACAGCATGCCACTGTTTGACGCAGCAAGCGCTGTTGTTACACGACACTTCTATGGCCACGAAATGATTAACGCTTTAACAATTTGAACAAAAGGCATTTTAGAAGCAAAAAACGAACGAAGATGAAAAAGGACAAAGGTCTCGACCTTAAAAAATCTTGGGGGATGAGTTAGGCATTCTAATCCATTCGTAGCATCGTTTGAGGTGATCAAATGCATATTTTTACAATGACTCGCAGTGATCTACCGATGCAACAATCAGTGCAGCTTATCCTTTAAGACAAATCTTGTACTAATTCATTGACCCCGGAGGAATGGAAGTTTTGCGGGCCTTGAGCACGGGCTCAAACCATCGAACATCAGTTTACCGACAACGTGTGCCATGGGGACATCTAACCACTGCACCACACTCGCTCAATGAACGAGAGACAGTAAGGGACACAAATGAAGATCTTAAAATTCAAACCTTTTTCAATTGCTCCACAAGAGAAGACTTTGAAGTTGAAAGTGAAGACGGAACAGAAGACTGGAGTTCTTTACGGCGACGTAACAAAGCATGCATTACGATCGCTGCACAACCGGCAAGACTAAGCATCACTAACGCCACAATTCGCCTAAACAAAAACCGAAGCCTCTACAATCCAGAAGTTTTCAAAATACAAGAAGAAAGAATGATTACCACCATCCGGAAACCATCTGATCAACTTGAAACGTTCTACTGACACGTTCCACAATATTAGCCGAACACTGGTTCGAATCAAGAAAACCGTTAAAATCGCGGTTTTTGGAATTCGGGTTCGGACGCAGCACAAACCATCCCTGGTCGCCTAAACAAAGACTGCTGCTTGAAGAATCCATTTAAAAGATAATTTTTTATGCCTTTAGCAGCGTCTTGATAGTATAAATACACATTGAGCACTGAGTGATACGCAAAACATAAAACCTCACGAGAAAGTTGAAACAGTTAGAGGTTGCTGACAGCTCGATCGGGTATAATGAAGAAAGAATGGGAATAAAGTGATGGCCTAAGTGGTGTAGTAGCTCAGCTCTCGCCCTAGAGTCAAATGTTTTGCGTACCACTCTGGATTTTCCTGGAGTGTTTTAGGTTCCTTTACAAAAATGGTTTGAACGATTGAACAGTCACAGAAACATACAATTTTCGGTAGTGAAAGCGGCTTTTCTGAGATCTTCTTCCCTGATAAGTGATGTTTGTCCACTGTAAGGACATGAGACGGATATGAGGCCTCCTCGATCTGTAGAGAAAGAAGGTTATAACTACACAAAGTGTTCGGATCTGAATGACCTCTCAAGGACCAATGCATTAAGCTTCTTGAGCTGCACATGAAATGGACATTCGGCTTACACAAGGATTCGTGGGAGCTACTGAATTCACAAAGGACTAGTGTCAGCTCATCCTTCCAGATACTAGGTCGCTTTCTTTTTTAGCTTCTTGTTGAGAAAGTGCTATCAAACTATTAGGTTCCATAGGTTTTGGCACCAAAGCAACAAACACCAATATTAGCCAAAAGTATACGAACCGCATGATTTCGGTGATGTTCAATTCCGCATTTTCTTGCGAACATTTTGGTTTACGACTTATCTTTACTTGATCCAAGGTGGAGCTGTCGTGGGAGCAAATTCGTTTGCTACTCACGATTGGCGCCTAAGGGAACATGCTAGCGAAGCGGCGCGCAAGATTTATGGAGCTTGAGGCGATGATACGATTGCAGAAAGGACGGTTAGGATAAGGTTCACGACGTTCAAAGCTATGGCGAACAGTTTGAAGAATCAGTCGCGCTCGTGCCGTCCACATAAAGCTCCATTATTCTTGCGCGCCGTTTCACTAGCATTCTCCCCTATACACCATTCGTTCATGCGTAGTAAGCGAATTTGTTCCCAGGACAGCTCTATCATGGATCAAGTACAAGCAAGTTTTATACCAAAATGTTCGCAATAAAATGTGCAACTGAACGACATCAAAATCATGCAATTCAAAATGCTTCTAGTTTGAATTTTGGTGTTTAGTGCTGTAATGCCAAAACTTATGGAACGACCCAATAGTTTGATAGCATTTTACCAACACATGAAAAAGCTAAAGAGACCGAAGGGACCGAAGTAATGGCCATGTATGTCGCACGGCGACGGCGGAATGTTGATTACAATGCATCAACCTAAATTTGTTTATGGAAGGACAGACAAAACATTAAAATGGACAACAAACATCTTTAGTGATAGGTAGAGAATCTTGGGAAAGTTATGGTGAACTGTAAACAGCCTCTGCTTACCGTCATCGGTTCCAACAAGCTGGAATTCATCACCTTTCCGCACGGATACCTGCTTACTAGCACCAGTCACTTGTTCAGCTGTGACGGGACGCTTGTAGGACGAGAATAGCAACTCATCTAAAATGTTCCAATAGCTAAGAGTAACTGTGGAAAACAAAAAAAAAAAACCGTTCCTTTCGATAATCCCGGAGGAATGAAGAAACGACTCATCCCTCTGGACCACTTCTAGTATTCCATCGAAAGCTTGAATCTCTGACCAGTGAGCTAAGTGGCCGTCTCTTGGAAAAATTGTTTTATCGCGCTTCAGCAAAAGGAAAACATTCGTGTTCACACTATTAATAACCATTTGATGGCGCAAGTTTCGGTGAAACGAAAGCTGTGCATCTGGAAAGACGGTTTACTGCAGTGTAGCAGGGAAAATAGGATTGCTTCACATACGCGGGAGTTTATTTTTCAACTAATCTACGGGCTGGGGGGAAGGGCGCAGAGAGGGGTGGGGGGGGGGGGGGGGGGGGCTGCCCATGGTTTCAACACGGTGATCGATCGATGGCGCTTAAGCGGCTGATATGTAAAGTGCAATTAGTATCGCTTAATTGGGAATTCCTTTTCCAGTTAGAAAGAAACTCCACATAAAGCGAATGACTCTGATACTAGGAGATTCTCTCTACACGTTAACATGCTTTTCGTGCTTCCAGCGAATTATAGGCATAATAAGAATGAAGAACGCGGTGAGTGTGAAAGATAAATTTATGTTGAAAATCACAGCGTTATAAAAGGGTTCAACAAAGGTCACGTGGCAGAGCTTTAAGCCTTCGAATGATTACTAACACTCTTATGGAGATATCCTTTTCCATCGAAAGAGGTCGTTCCTTCATTCGTTCCTGGATAACCCAGAAAACCAAAAAACTTGCCAACAGTATTATGTTCAACAAAGTATGAGCTACTAGATAAGCGACTAAGTTGACCGGTAGCCGAATGCAATTCATCGAGGTCTGTGTTCCGTGCGATCCTCTTCATTTCATTCTTTACCAGAGTAGAATGTATAATGAATGGCTCATGATTGACAGTACCTGAAATAAATGCAACACTCTCAAAAGACGCACGAAGATAACAACCCTGTCAACTAGACAACTTAAATTGCCTTAACACCTAACGTACTGCCCAGCGCCGGATGTATTGAAGTCATTACTCTTTAGTAATCAGTAGTCCTTAGTAAAATTTACCACTTTTTCGTAACCAGGAAAAGTTTTTGCGTGTCTGACTTTGGTGTAGAACAGTGGTTCCATCCCTCCAGTAGGACTCTCAAGCTAAGAAGCAGCCCGACGTTCCCAATCGAAAAGCTCAGCACAAAGTAAACCATGCTAAGAATCATCACCGTCTCGTTATCAACCAGTTGACGGTGGCAAATTCTTTCCTATCCTCAAAGGCCGGTGAAAACCTGATATGGTGACGACATAAGGAAGGTTCCAGTTAGGCTAATCTTGGAAGTCACCTCAGTACCCGTTACACTAGATACCCCCGACTACAACGTCCAGGGGTGAAATCACCGGTGAAAGGAGACCAAATCTCGAGTTTAACGAGAGATCATTAGAAACGAACAGAACGATCACACCTACGACATCTTATAGTGACTACTTCTTGCTTCGCACTCACAACACCAGAAAAGTCTCCTTGGATGCCGACCCATACGATCATCGTGAAGCTGCTGGTTACATCATTCTCCTTGATCATTTTACTAAACAAAAAGCAGAAAGGCCGACATACGACAAATAGACACGAAATCCTCGTCGTTCGTGGAGGGAAGTTTCAATTACGAAATGTCAAGGGTGACGGCTTCCTCGCACAATCAATATCTCCTATCTAGTCACTTCGTACGAAATCTTATACCGCGCTTGGCTGTTTTTCGTTTCCAATTTTGGCGTTAAAATAAAGTCAGCATCATCACCTGCTACTCACCAACCTGTACGCCTGATGAGAGCATATTCGTTTTACAAAATTGGTAGAAATCACCTGCAGCAAAAATTCCTTCTACAAACTCGTTGTTGGAGATTGCAATGCCAGATTAGGAACGATCAGCAAAAACGGATATAGAATAGGAAAACACGGAATGAGAAACGAAACGAGAACGGAGACCGTCTTGTAAGATTGTCGTCATGAGGACGGCTCTTCCGTAGAAGAGAAAATAGCCGTTGGACATAAGAGTCTCCTAACATCGACAGTGTACTTACAAACAAAAACTGGTGTATCTTTGACACTTTAGTGGTACCTGGAATCGAAACGGGATTTGAATGCCGCCTTCCACATGCGAAGATTCGATTCAACCATAAAGATGAGGGAAACTGTTTTCATCATGCAAAAAAACAAAGTAGGTCGCCTACAACAAGCAGCTTGTCGACGGATTCTAGACTGAGCCAAACTAGCATCAGTTTAAACAAGAAGTTCAGCACAAATCACCATTAAGACTAAAAGAGCTGCTAAAAAAGACAAGAGAATTGAATCTAGATCCTACTGCACGCTCAACTAAGGTGATAATATTAGGCCTTCTCATAAGTTTTGACACTAGAGCCATAAACACTAAAATTATTTACTAGAAGCAATCAAAATTGCTGAACAACACTATTTGAAGTATGCACCATCGGCCTGAACACATTTCTGTCATCTTTCAGGTAACAAATCAATATGACTTTGTGCAAATTTTCTGAGTATTCTTCTGGTATCACATTTATCCATACTTGCCGCATCATGGCCGCTTAAGAAATCTTTATTGCAATCTGGTGCTTTACGACTACGAATTGGGACACGATGCACGGAACGCTTTCGAGAACATCAACAGTGCAAAGGCTCAAAGACTTGTGTTCAGGCAAAAAAGCGTTTCGATTCCTCCCTTAGTTTCGCTATGATGCCTTGAGGCCATGAAGCGGCAAATATGGACGAATTTAGTGTGAAAAAAGAGCAGAAAATTCTGCACAAAACGGTGTTAATTTGGGCCTAAGAGACAGCAGAAATGTATTCAGACCGGTGTTTAATACTTTGAAGTGTTATTAAGCAAGTTTAATCACTTCTGGCTGATAGATCTAGTGTTCATTCTCTAGTGCTAAAACTTCTGAAAAGACCTACTAAATGAGTGTAAGGGATCTATGCGAGGTTTGCATCGATACAGGCAAAAAAAAAAGTTACAGAAAGCAGCTCAAACCTGAAGATATGCGATAAGGATACTTGCAACTACTATTTTCCATTCGCACTAGTGAATGAAAATGGAAAGGTTACTGCATCCGACTGCGATATAAAATTGCTAACAAACGAGTCCTATGCCAATCATCTTCGATCTACAATCACTGCCTCGGACTTCGCAATTCTTTTTGGAGAGAAACCGCCCGGGATTATACGCTCTGAAGTTTGCGCTGAGATGAAAAAAAGGAGAAGCACAGCTCCACGAATTGATATCTTGCCAATGTCCTTAGAGCTGGTGGCCACATCCTAGATGTACTTCTCATAATGCATGACATCATGCCTTCAGGAGGAAGAGATACCAAACCGGAGAACTGCGTATGCAGTCTGCTACTTGTGAAGAACTGTCCAATAAGCTTGAAGGCATAACAGTTGAGGAAGTAGGATTACGGTAGAGATTTTGTTGCAACACCACATCAAAACCGTGTGATGGATCACTGAATTCTGTTGTATATACTCTACAATGCAATCTGCCTCTTGACTTAACCTTTATCGACTATGAAATAACGTTTGACAGCGCCGAAACGAATGTATTCCTGTGGGTGTTCGTAGACTAAGGTGCAAACCAGTCCTATATACAAAGATTAGCAAATTGCTATCGAAACTGCATCACAAAAATGAGGATTTTCCACCGACCGCTTCACCATACCCATGGCGGAAGTGGTTCGACAAGGCGAAACTATATCATTAAAGCCGTTCCTTTCCGCACTAGTGTGCATAGTAAAGTTGCTTGCTTAGATCAAAATAGTTCATGTGTTGACGGAAAATTCCTATCAAATCTTCGTTTCACGCATGAGATCGTTATTTTATTCGAAGAGTTTCAGTGAGGCGAAAAAAGGATTCGACTGCGCATAGTGTAGATGAAGATTTAGTCCATGAAAAACCCTTGGCATGAAGGTGAAAAAATTGAACTGGATGGTTTCAATTGCGGAGACCACCCCGCACTACCTCGAACGTTCAGTGAACATGGTGAACAACATGAAGGAGGAATTGGACAGAAGAAGGAAAGCAGAATAAGCCGCATTCGGGCCTCGACGCACCCCGAACTCTGTATTAAGTTTTTCTATTCAACAATCTTCCTAACGCTCTATTGTGCAGCAGAGAGTGAGCTGATACTTCAAACTTGTCAAGGAACCTGCGCATCACACACAGGGCATATGAACAATATCTTTTGAAGCTCACTATGCACTCACAACATCCAGCCGGTTTGCTCAGTTCAGATCTTCAGAAACTATCTCATTTTCGAGAGCCAGAATTATATAAATCGACAGCGAAACAGATGGGCCGGCCACGAGATAAGAAGAACAGATGACATAAATGGAAACAACATCGGAAAGAACTCCAAGAGAACGCAAGCGTCCTCTTCAACGACCACAGCTGACGTATTTGTGCGTAGCGAAAGAGGATTAAGCTGCAGTCCGTACTATCAATGAAAAGGGGTCATTCACGTATACAGTTATTCACGTGATCACCAGCTAATGAAAAAGACTCGACAAATGAATTCCATGAGATCGCCTTCGATCGTTCTGCTCAAGGAAAAATGGCTTAAAGAGGACTTAACGAGCTTTCAAAAATGGCTTCAGAAAAGTATAATTACCGTGCCAACGAACACTATAGTGTCTGTATGATACGTTAGGTGTTGATCCATTCGGAATGGTGTGCACTCATTTTAGAGCACGCAGACTTCCTCAAAATTGTTGACGTACGAAGATTTTCCATCAGACTTTTAGTAGTCTTACAATAACTCAAAAACGATGCAATTTTTGAAAAGGATTCTTTATTATGCAGTAGCAGTGAGAATAAAATCTCGTTTAACACTCAGCGTGTATTTTTTTACTTGGTTAGGGAATAGCGATAGGCATTTTATCAGATTTTCAGTAGTCTAATGCCTTAATCGCAGCGATTCTGAAACTACAGTTGGTTTGTAGAAAGATCTTCAAAGAGCACCTTTAAGAGCAAAAAGATGTTACGTGCCACACCTGAAGTAATTAGCCCCTTGATCGGAATTCATGACGGGTTAATTTGGTAAAGCAAAGTGAAAGAGAAGGCTAGTTATTATAGGACGATGGAACAAAGCCTGCTCTACAACTCCGATAAGACAGACATAGAGATCTGTACGAAATAAAGTAAAAACTCCCAAATAAATAACAAAAATCGCGCTTTTTCGCCGCGGACGTTGAAATCGTTGCACACAGCACTTCTCGAAAGGCGCGATGTTTTCGTAATCACTTAGGATTTATCTCCATCGAAAATATTCGGATTTTTTTTAACCTTTCGACACAGCACGATTTTCTCTACACGACCATGTGCTTCTGATGCGTATATCTCCGAGTGTGAAACGCATTACTTCTTCCCCTGTATGGAGACCATTTGATTAAGCAAACATATTTTCGATTACCGCTTTCCGAGCTATCGACTATGTCCGGAAACTATGTTGGAAAGCTATCCGCAAACCCTGGGCCGAGCAAAAAATGCGCAGCGAAGGTGAAATGTAATCATCTTTTGGCTACTACAGCGCACTAAAAAGGCCTTTCTATTGACTGTATTGGCAGGAAATTCCGCGAACTTTTTGTTGATGTTTCTTGATGCATTCATGCTTTTGCTTTAACTATCGTTCAGAGCACTCCTTACAGTTATTTTGATATAAAACACCTATACACTTCTTTCAAGATGGAATTGTCCCGAGAGCAAAACCGATTGTTGATGCTACACGAGTATCGTTGCAGCACTTGAGCTCATACTATTATACTCGTGTAGCATCGACAGTCGTTTTTGCTCTCGGGATAACTCCATCTTTAAACAAGTGTATAAATGTTTCATATCAAAATAGCCGTAAAAAGCTGCTCTAAATGACTACAGAAACAAAATTTAAATGCATGAAAAATAATCAACAAAAGGGTGAAATTAAATCTATACAATGACTACTAAAATCTAAGAGAAAGTCGAAACAGGATCTATTCTCAAAGGATTAAAAATCAAAGGCAATCTGCCCGCTAACAGAAGAGTTCAAAGCAACAATAACAACGACAATTTGACCATTACCTATATAAAATAGTGAATCAGAATTATCGACACCATTCACAGAGCGTCCATTTGTTAAGTGCAATGTATGAATGTTATTCGTATTGAAAAGAGAGACCTAAAAAATATTATTCAAGTAATATGTAAAGATTTCTATTCGCAACATAATCTTTCCATAGAAAATCCTGGCTAGAACCATAAAAGTAAACGAAAATTTGTTAGCCATCGGTTTACCGTAAGAGGCAACAAAAATTTCGGAAATATCTACCGTTCGAATACTGATCATCAGCTTAAAATAGACTTTAGTTTTACAAGCCTTAAGAGAGTAAAGATCTTTAGAGTATATTCAAGAGTATCTAGTGGTATGCAGAATATAAGAACTGGCAGGAGTCGAAGCGGCTCCCCATCCATACTGAGAGCGCGTGCTACCACTACACCACCGAAGCCACCGCTTTGCTACCCCTCTTTTTTGGAAATTATCCTATCATTATACTATATATATATAGAGCGCATGTGGCGCAGTGGTTAGAGGTGCCCTGCGTCGCACACGAGGTCAATGGTTCGATCTCGCGCTCATGGCCCACCAAGCCATCCATCCCTCCGGGGTCGGTAGATTGGTACCAGATAGGTCTCAGACTTGTCTGGGAGGATAAGCAGCACTGACTCGATTCAGCGGGAGGCCACCGCGAGTCATTGTAAAGGCCAGATATGCATTCAATCACATCGAACGAAGTTAGAAATTGAAGTCGAATGCATGGCGCATCCCTAAGGGATTGATCAACGCCGAGAGCTTTATCCTTTATCCTTTTATCCTATCATTGTGTCAGCAACCAACCTTTAACGGGTTTGATCAGGTAAGCACAGATCGCTGTTGTTTTTCGGTTATCCGGAAGCAACGAAGAAACGATTTCTCTTTCTGGACAAAAACTTTGCATTTCACTTTTAGTCAACATTCGAAAGCTTAAATATGTAGTTACAGCGGTACGTGGTTTTTTAAAGGCCTTTTTATAACGCTATAACAACCACAATCAAATTATACTTCACATGCACCACGCGCTTTTCTTATTTCGCTCATGTTTCACTGGGCAAAGCTCTGTTCACAATACGATCTTTCGAGCAATCTTTCGATATCACAAGTCTCGAATGATTCAAAAATGTGTTAGCTTTGAAAGAAGCTCTTTCAACAGCGTTGTAGCAGAAAGAAAAGATTTGTGTTTCACACATGCACATAACTCGCAGGATGGAACTCTTTTCTCACATAATGAGTATCCATTCGCTAGCGTGAGCTTCCATAATTCCAACTCTGAGCTCGTTTTCTAGGGAGACTATTTCATTGCAGTGTAGCAGGAAAAATAAGATGGAGTTCCACATACGCTGGCATTGTTTTTCGGCAAAGGTGTGGGCTGGGGAAAGGGGTGAGGGGATGCTAGCGGTGGATTCCGTTACACTTTTGGAACGCAACTTTGCTACTTAATTCGAGAAAAATCTTCGCTTCAGAAGAAACTCCACATATAACGTATACTCTGATACTACAAGATTTCCTTTTCACGTTCATAATCTTTTCGTGTTCATGCTAGAGTACAATTAAAGGGTCTTTTCAAAAGACGAGCAAGTAGCGTAGTTAAAGATTTAAGCTTTCGAATGATTACAAACACACCTATGAAAAATTTCTGTCCAGGAAAAGGTGTCGTTTCTTCATTTGTTCCCGGACAATCGAAAAGAACCACACTGGCATTAAGCTCAGTTAAGCTAACAGCTATTCAAAAATCATTAGTGAATAGCAGCAGAAGCCTCCGGTTTGGGTGAAATAGGGTTTCAACTGCCGCTTTGAGGCGAATGTTTTGTATACCACTGAATACCCTTAGATATAATTACATCGTACCACTGAAAAGCAGTATAAATAAAGAATTCCTGCAAGTTATAATTGACGTACCTCTTTCAATTCTCCACCTTCCAAACTCCAAGTTCGAGCTATGTGACTGTCTAATTTGTGGGACCATAATTCATTACCACAACTATCAAATGCGGTGACGATTCCATTTGGAGGTTGTAATAGATATCGAATCCTGCAGCAATTTGAAATTAAGATACATCCGCATGAACTATGGGATGGAAGAGTGGATGTAACACTGATTTACCCTGCTCCTTGCGGATAAAGATCGTCGCGATTTACCGTGGCAAGTGTAACATCATACTCCGATACAGACAAATTCCATCTAAATGATACATTAGCTTTAAACGCCCACAAAAATGATGTAAAATCTAGCAGTATAGGAAAATATGCGTCTGAGGATGTTGGTTGGTATGTAGGATATTCGACGTCAGGCAAAGGTTCAATCCGCGTTCCACCCATTACCATACGGCGCGGGTACCACTACAAACTGAGACTTTTCGAATGTCTACCAACATAACTGTGTTTGTCTATACGAGCTTATGAGACCAGCTCTGTTAAGGGTTGGTTCCTGACACGTGCGATATTTGATATCGAAGAGAGTATGGTAGCCCAGCGGTGGCTATAGTGATGTAGTGGTAGCACACGCCCAGAGTATAGGTGAAACGTGGGTTCAACTCCCGCTTGAGGCCGAACATACTGCATATCTCCCAACATCTTCCGATGTAGTTCGAAGCATTATGACACTATATAAAAGAAGAAAAACAAGGGAATATAAAGTCGTACCATATGTTTTGGGACTAGAGCAATAAGCATCAAATTTACTAACCAAAAGTAATGAAAACTGCGTGGTTTCGGCGTCGTTCAATCGCGCATTTTCTTGCGGACATTTTGGAATACAACTTGCCTATGCTCGTTTTACGATGGAGCTGTCCTGGGAACGAATTCGCTTGCTACTCATATAGAAAACGCGCATCGGTCACGCAAGATCATTAGAGCTTAGGACGTTAATACGGTTGCAGAAAGGGCGGTTAGTAAGTGCCTTGCGAAGCTCCATCAATCTTGTGTGCCGCCTCACTAGCACTTTCCCCTACGCGCCATTCGTCCATGAGTATCAAACGAATTTGTTCCCAAGACAGCTTCATCTCAAAGCAGTCATAAGTAAGTCGTACACCAAAATGTTTGCAAGGAGATGTGCAATTGAACGATACTAAAACTATGAAGTTATAATTATTTTTGGTTATTAACTTTGGTGTTTATTGCTCGAATGCCAAAACTTCTTGAACGACCTAATATTGAAAAGTCCAGAAAAACTTCTCAAATTATTGGGACATTAACACTCATACCGTTCGTCGCCACTCAACGCATTCACAGCACGAACTTTACTTGTACTTCGACGAAATACGAGCGTGGACGTGACAGATTCAGTCGGAACTGACTCGCAATGTGAAGATGTACAATGATACCGCACCTATTTTCCAAATTATTAGCCGAAAAAAAAAAGATGTGGAATGTACCAAATGGTTAGAAGACAACCTCTCCCGTCAGAGGGTCGACTCCCGTAGTAGAGATCGTACGCCCTCCAGCCACTGCATCATAGCCAACACGAATAGAAGCCTATAAGTATGATGGAAATGGTAGCGAAGTGGGACCTTTGTTGAGCGTTGCTGAGAAAAACAAGATGTAATTATGCGCCTTTATTCGAATCATGCCTTACTAGTGGAAAACATAGTGCTTTTCGGAAAAGCTTTGCACTTAGAAATCGTCCTCACGCAGTTTAACCGTACAAAACCGTGGACCCACCACCTATGCATCTTTAACCGCCATAGTGGGAACGCATTGAATGTAGTATTGCATTAATTCAACTATATAACTGCTGTTATTTTCTACTTATAAAAACATAGGGTATTTTAAAGATTAAATGAAAAACCGACCACATTTGGTGGACAGGAACTTTTCATAGGAGTGTTAGTAGTCATTCGAAAGCTGAGATTTCTGGCGTCAACCTCACGTCGCTGGTTATAGAAAAAGTCTTTTTTGACGTTGTTACAGAAGGAAGTTCCTTGCGTTACAGACGCGCATATACTCGCAGGGCAGAGCTTTTTCTTCGGACTATAGTAATCATTCGATACTGTAATCGCCGCTAAATCCCACACTGTGCTCATATTCTGAAAAGAGCGCTCGCATGCGCGACCAAAAAGGTCTTTGGCCAGTTCACAGACAGCTGAAGTGATGTCGTAAGACCGATTCAACATCGATCGATCACCATCTCAGCGCACGTGGCAGCCTTACCCAGAGGACACGTGAGTTAGTCACAACCCCTTTAGGAAAAGCATAGCGTTGGAATCAGCGAGCATTACGCTATCGAATGACTACTGATAGTCCAGAAAAAGATTTTTGTTCAGCGAGAATATGCTCGTTTGAGACCGTTTTAATTTGGATTTTACAGCGTTCTAAATGGTTTTTTTGAAAAACCAGCGACGTGGGGCTGTAGCCAGAAATACCAGTTTCCGAATGATTACTAATACTCTTGTGGAAAATTCCTGTCCAGAGAATGAGGTCGTTTTTTCATCTGTCTCCCCAAAATAGTACATTTACGCATAAAATAACATAGGAAAATAATAATCATAATAGAACTGAAATTATACAAAAGTACATTCAACGTGTTCTCATGTTAAGGTTAAAGATACGGAACAGGGGATACAGACCGTCCAGAGTTGCCACGTTGGGGGGTCGAAGATGCAGAGGAGGTGGGGTCAAGGCCTGGAAAGGGTTGAGTGCAAAACGACTCGCGGTGGCCAATCAAATGATGAAGCCAGTGCTCCTAACTCCCAGACAAGTCTAGCAGCAATTCTCCGATCCCGGAAGGATGGAAGGTTTCAAAAACCTTAGGAGCGGGATCGAAACATCGACCATCAATTGACAGACCACGTGCGTGTCACATAGCACCTCCGACCACTGCACTACAAGCGCTCTAAAATAAAATATACAATGAAAAGCGCATTTACCTGAAGTAGCAGATCCGTACTTATTGGTACAGGCTCTAAAATACGCTCATCATAAGAATATATATACAGCGTCCCGTCTAGAGCAGGAATGAGATTGAACATTCGTCCATTAGCCTTCATTGGCTGAAATAATCGAAAACTGAACAAAAAAAATTTTGAAAAATTTGGAACATAGGGCAAAAATAACAAGGAAAATCTTTCGACAGCAAAAAGACTGATAACAAAATGGGAGCATGGTAGATCGATAAATTAGCAAGCGCTCCTTGAAATGGTTGATGAGAAGTCGATTCCCGTGCGTGAGTTAAAACTTTGCACATCAGTCAACATTGGATCAATAGCTATGACATCATGCCACTGCCAAAACGCGTAAAAATAGAAGAATTCTTGGTGATTACATATATATATATATATATCAATCAATCTGATCTACGACAGAAGTATGATCAACATGTTTTGATATTCCATAATCTATGATCCCGCTGGATGGATAAGCTATATAAATCGATCAAGGAAGCGCAGGAAAATGATGCTGAGAACCAATGCCCAGCGGAAAAAAATTGAGGTTCTTTCCGATTATTCGGCAACAAATGAAGAAATGAGCCCTTTCCCTCGAAAGAAACTTTCCCTTGCACTTTTGATATTGATTAGCTTAAATCTCGGACTAGTGCGCTACGTAACCCTTTTCCGAAAAAGCCTTTTTATAACGCTTCAGCAAACTAAAAACATTTCTGCTTCACACACGCGTTTTTCGCTCAGGATAGAGTTCTTCATTTGCACTCCTGGTGAGCATTCGACAGCTTAACTTTGGATAAAACCAACACCGTACTTAATCTCTGGATGGACCGTCTCACTGCAATGTAGCAGGGTAAATAAGATTTAGTCTACATACACGGGCATTTGTTTTTTCGACCAATCTACGGGCTGGGAAAGGGAGCACGGGAGGGCTGCCCGTAGTTTCAACACGGCAATCGATTACGCTTATGCAGCTCACAAGTGAAGTGCGATTTTTGTTATTCAATAAGTAATTGTTTTTCCGCTTCGAAAGAAAGCCCAAATAAAACGTATGACTTTGATACTACAAGGTTTCCTTTGCGTGATCATATGCTTTCGTGTTTCCAGCGAGGTAACAGTAAAAGACAGCGGTGGTTGTCAAACATAATTTTATTTTGAAAATTACAGTATCATAAAAGGGTCTTTCAAAGAACAGACAACGAAGCGCACTGGCTAAAGATTTAAATCTTCCAATGGCTACTAATATTCTTTTGAAACTTCTTGTACCGCGAATTGGGTCCTTTCTTCATTTGTCCCGCATAACCGAGAAGAATTAGATTAGCCCCATAAAGGTCATGAACCGATAAAGGATAAAGCTGTCGGCGTTGATCATCCCTGAGGACAGTGCCATAGATTCGTCTTTATCTAGTAACGTTTGAGGTGACTGAACGCACTTATCTGGCCCTCACTTCACTCGCGATGGATTACCAATGTACCGAGTCAGAGTTGCTATACTCCCACACAAGTCTGGTAACAATTTCGCGACGCCGGAAAAAAATGTGACCGCGGGATCGAATCATCGACCACGCGGGAATCGCAGAGCACCTCTAATCACTGCGCTACACACGTTCTCCTATCGACTGGCTATAAAAGTGTAGTGAAAACATACATAACAAACAGCTGAAACAAATGAGTCATAAACGAGTTTACATGGGACAGTTTGTTGCGAAATTTGAATCACTATTGCTGAAGTGAGCAGCTACATATTAACCACTTATATGGCCTCCTAAGTTGTAAACAAGAATAATGTACACTGAGACAACAGTAACATATAGTGACGATTAGCCAGCAAATTGAAAACACGCGTGGCACAGGGATTGAAGATGCTCTGCGGCATGCACGCGGTCGATCAATCGTCGTTTGATGGTTCGATCCCGCGGTTTGAGTCCATCAAACCTTTCAACCGTCCGGGATTGGTGAAGGGGCAGCAGACTTTCCTAGGAGAATAACAACACTGACTTCCTACGTCGATAGGTCACCGTGAGTCATTGTAGAGGCCAGATATGCATTCAGTCACCTCAAACGATGCTTGATGAAGTCGGATGCGCTGCGCATCTCCTAGAGATCGATTAACACCGGGAGCTTCATCAAGTTTGAAATGAACCAACCTGCATTCTGCTTAATGTTCCCAGCAACAAAGGTTCAGAATCGAAATCAGCCAACCAAACCTCCTTGCCTCCGTTCATAGCATCGAGTGCGTGAAGTTTACCGTCCATCGTTGAAACCTGAAATTTCAAGAAGCCGAAACCTTATCACGAGAAATTTTCGTTCAAGGTGGCAAAAACACCACCTGTTGTATGTGGACTTCAAAAGAAAAAGGCACTTAGTGTTATACGGAGACTAATGAAAAACCGATATCAGTCGCTGAACATGAACTTTTCATAGGAATGTTAGTAATCTTTCGAAAGTTTAAAACTCTGGCTAGAGCCACACATGGCACGTTTTTCAAAACACACACTTTTATCACGCTGTGAAATTCAAAATGAATTTATGTTCACATGACCACTTTTTTCTTATATCGCTTATATTTCGCTGAACAAAACTTACTTGAAGTGCTAGTACTACTCTTTAGATAGCACATATTTCAAAGAACTCAAAAAATGTTTTCGCTTCTCTGAAAACCTCTTTTAATAGCGCTGCAGGAAAAAAAAAGATTTGTGCTTTGCACTTCGCCGGACAGAGCTCTTTCTTTAAACTATTGATAATCACCCGATAGCGTAAGTTTCAATGATTCCAACAATGCAGTTATTTTTTGAAAATATCATTAACAGGGAGAATAAGACCAAGTTTTACATTTTCGGCGAGTTCGTTTACCGGTCAACCCGTGGGATATGAACGGGGAGGGCCAATTGGCCGGCGGATTGGCCGCTGAAGATGTGGAATGCAATTTGTAATTCGACTGGGAATATTTCCTCCCCTTTGAAGAAAATTCCAGATAGAACGATAACTCGGATACTATGAAAGTTTCTGTACACTTTGCCATGCTTTTAGTACTCCCAGGGAACTATACGCGCAATAAAAATGAAGGCGAGCGAAGGGTGTGAAACATATTTTTACTATAAATTTTATAACGTTATAAAAGGATCTTTTCAACAACCGGCCACGTGGGACTCTAGCCAAGGATTTGAGCTTTCGAGTGATTACTAACACTCCTATAAAAAGCTCTTGTTCAGTGAATGAAATCGGTTTTTCGTTTGTCGCCGTCTAACATATGAGTACCAAAAAACAATTCGCAGGACCGGCCATCCATTGAATCACTTTAGCACTACAGCAATGAACACCAAATTTATTAACCAGAAGTAGTTAAGATTGGCATGATTTTGGTAAGGTTCAACAGCGCATTTTTGCGAGTATTTTGATATAGAACTTACCTATACTTGCTCTGAGATGGGGCTATCATGGAACCAAATTCGCTTGCTAATCATGCACGAATGGCCCGTAGAGAAAATGATAATGAAGGGCCCGCAATATCAATGGAGCTTCCTGTAGACGTCGCGAGTGCGGCTGATCTCTGCAACTCTGAATTTCGCAGATACTTCCTAACCGTCCTTTCTGCAAACGTGGCATCTTGCCCTAATTGCCATTCTTGCATGAGCAGCAAGCGAATTTGTTCCCAAGTCAGCGCCATCTCAAAACAAGTATACGCAAGTTCTATACCAAAATGTTCGCAAGAAAATGCGCAATTGAAAGATACTAAAAAAAATGCATTTTCACTTACTTGTGGTTGATAAATTTGGTGTTTATTGCTCTAGTGCCAAAACTTATATGGAACGACTTGATATTAACTTCGGCATTGATCGAATGATTGCGCAATTATCTCGTTTATCGGATAGTGATTTTTCAAAAGACGATTTATTCTGCACAATACAGGCAGTTCTAGTAGCTTAGATTTGACGGTTCGCTTTGATCAGAGTCTCTAGTGAATCACAAAATAACAAAACGGCTCTGAAGAAGGCGGATTTGCCGATACGTAGGTAGGTCATTGCATCTGCCTATATTCTGATCGTTTGTTAGCAAACCTCTCGTCAACTAAACAAGAAAACTACACTACAGAGTTCCTACTACCAACTATCTATTAACTTCGGCACTGATGCAATATTCCACTTTTTCTTGGTGAGGCAGATCCGAAAATATTGACAGCAGCGAAATTATTGAAGTAATTGTGATAAAATAGAATAATGGTTAGAATTTCGACGGTATCGCATTCTTCAGAACCTGCGAAGGTCTAAATATCAGGCAATTTTGTCAGTTGAACGCTCTGATACCACCAGCAGACAAAAACCGTCTCTATGAAACGATAACAAAATGCATAACATGCCCTAGCGATACCAAATCTTTTCCAAGGCATGCAAAGACGAATAGAATGGCAAAACGGATAGACCGCTTCGTATTTGTAGAAAATAACACCTAGGCGGTAAACTTCAAACTAAATCAACACGCAACTAAGCCCGCAGAGGACACAGAGACGAAACAGGAAGGACTTTGAAACAGAAGTTACCATCCTAACTCAGGAACAGAAGATCTAGAGTGCAGAACTCTTGAAGCGTTTTGGATTTGTACCAAAATTCCACGAACGCATGTGGCGCAGTGGTTAGATTTGCTCTGTGAGACACACGTGGCGATCTGCTGCTGGTGGTAGTTAAATCCCTTACTCAAGGCTCACCACGTCTTTCATCCCTGTGAGCTCGGTGAATCGGCAGCAGAGTTGTCTGGGTGGATAATAGCACTGGCTTGATACGTTGGTAGGGCATCACGAGTCACTGTAGCGATCAGATGTGCATTCAATCATCTCTAGGATGCTACGAATGGAGTCAAATGCATGGTGTAGCCTTCAGGGATGAACAAACGCAGAGAGGTTTATCCTAATCTCTAGCAAAAATTCTAAGATGAACGGCAAAGAAGACTGCCTCGTTACCACCACGATTTCCTGCCGAATTTCACAGCAATTTTTTGCAGATATGAGGCAAGCACACACCTCGCCCATGTGGGACTCGCTGTGATCAGTCTCCAACTAAAACTGAAGGATCACAAAATAACAAGACGGCATAACAGAAGCTGTATACTATGGGACCAATGTTTGTTGAGTTCTATCTGCTTTGGATATGAAGGTCTTTGACAGAGTAAACGGCGAGTCAATTTGACCCATCCAGGCTCCAAGGAAGGTGATATTGCCGAAACGTCAGCCATTATTTTGTTTCCTATTGTGTTCAATTGATTCTGATATTAAGAACATTCGAGTTCTTTTCTGTTATGCGGCGCGAGATAGAGAAACGACCATTCTCGCTAGACAAGAAATTCTCATGCGAGTGTTAGTAATCATCCCAAACCTTGAATCTCTGGCTAATGGGACTACTTAGCCATTTTTTGTAACGACTCTTCTATAAGGGTGTAGCAATAGTGATAAAATTAAGTTCTACACCGGCCTTGCATTCTTTCCAAAAAAATAAGCATAGATTTGCAATCGTTTGAGATATACGCTATCGAAAAGTTACTGATATTCTGAAGGAAGAGCTCTGCCCTGAGAGAAATACGCGTGTGTGGAACAGAAATGCCTCCTTTCTGCTACAGCGTTATAGAAAGGCTTTTCAAAAAATGGCCATGTAACGCAGTAGCCAAAGATTTAAGCTTTCAAATAATTATCACAATGCAATGTAGAGTCTTTATCCAGCGAAAGGGGTCGTTTCTTCATCCCATGCCGTCTATCAGAAAAGAAGCGAACCGCGCACTTGCTCAACAAGAAAAGCATTAAATAAACAAAAAGAAGCAGGTCTATGAGGTATATACACATAAAAATACATACACTCATGCGTATAATGTGTAATGCGCAAGAAATGTATGTATACAAATATCATATCTATGTAAATACACAAGCTAAACCATGATAAACTAAACTCACATAGAGAAAATTAACACTTCGCAACGAAGGAATCCCACCAGATAAAATCGCACCGTGGGAAGGATTTTCAGGAACTAGTGGCACCTAAAAAAGCAAAAATTAATATACAAAAACCGATAGAGTCACAAATGTTTCATTCTTCAAATTTTTGCTTCCGTAATAAGTTTCAGTTAGCGCTTGTAGCGTAGCGATTAAAGGTGCTCTGCGACACACACACGTGGTCGATCAGTCGATGAATTGACCTCGTGCTCAAGGCTCGGCAAGCCTTCCACCCCTCCTGGGTTGGCGAAAGCGGGTACCCAGATTTCTTTGGGAGCATAGCAGCACTAACTTGATAGATCTTTGAGCCATCGAAAGATCTATTGTGAAGGCACAATTTGCATTTAATTACCTCAAACGATGCTATAAATGGAGTCGAATGTATGGCATATGCTCCTCAGGGCTCAATCAACACCGACAGCTTTTACGCTTTACCTTCTTGATAAGTTCCAGGATCAATATGGCTTGGATCAAAAACCATGGACAAGGGGTAGATCATAACATTTCCGCGTACTCTTCCGCCATCTTCTACCATCTACATGATAAAAATTATACCCTCAAGTCAAAGAAGAAAACCTCGGTCAGGTTCAAGAGGCAGGGCTCACCTGCTTGAGGTTTTCCATGATTTAACCCTTTAAAGACCATAATGGTTACTTTGTTTTTTCATCGCGTGACATTTCATAGTAAGACAGGCAAACAGCCAGAAGTGCTCACACAGATAGTGGCAGCGCTGCGTCTCGTGGGAAAACGAAGGCGCGACGTCGCTCACCTATTAATGTAGGTCCTCAGAAGGTTAATCAACGGTTTTCGATCTATAGGTGTTATTATAGTGTCAGCAATGAAACATCACCGGCTGACAACGTTAAAAAGAGGAATACTAGATAGCTGAGAAATGGAGATGCCAAAAACTGCTTATTAGGACTGTGGGGAACTTTGCTACTGAGTTCTGAAGGACGAGATAGGTGCCCTGTCTAGTAATGTATGAGCAACATGGTAACAACCGGCCTCAAAAATGTTATCATATTATCAGATTACTATTGTCTCTTTACTATTGAAAAAGGATAAAGCTTTCGGCGTTGATCAATCACTGAGGAATGCGCCATGCATCCGTCTTCAATTTTCACCTTCGTTTGAGGTGATTGGAGGGCATATCTGGCCCGGCCTTTACAAAAACTCGCGGTGGCCTCCCGCTGTACAGAGTAAGTGTTGCTTACCCTCCCAGACAAGTCTGGAACCAGTCTGGCACCAATTTACCGCCCACGGAGGGATGGATGACTTAGTGAGCCATGAGCGCGAGATCGAACCATCGACCTCGTCGTGTGCGACGCAGAGCACCTGTAACTACTGCGCCATATGCGTTCGTCTTTTCTGTTATCCGGGGAATGATTAAGAAACGACCCCCTTTTGGTGGACAAGAACTTCCTATTGCACTTTAACAAATCATTCGAAAGCTTGAATCTCTGGCTATGCGCTACGTGGTCGCTTTTCAAAAAAGCCTCTTTATGAAGCTGTAGCAGAAAGAAAAACAGTTGTGCTCCACACACACACATGCATGCATACACACGTATATATGTACGTATATATGTATATTATATACATGTACATACATATATATATATATATATATATATATATATAGCGCATGTGGCGCAGTGGTTAGAGGTGCCCTGCGTCGCACACGAGGTCAATGGTTCAATCTCGCGCTCATGGCTCACCAAGCCATCCATCCCTACGGTGTCGGTTAAATTGGTACCAGACAGGTCTCAGACTTGTCTGGGAGGATAAGCAGCACTGACTCGGTTCAGCGGGAGGCCACCGCGAGTCATTGTAGAGGCCAGATATGCATTCAATCACCTCAAACGAAGTTAAAAATTGAAGTTGGATGCATGGCGCATCCCTCAGGGATTGATCAACGCCGAGAGCTTTATCCTTTATCCTTTATATATATATATCTATATATATATTATATATATATATAATTTTGCCGCAGAGCAGAGCTCTCACCTCAACTTATAAGTAACCATCAAAAAGCTTCAGTTTTGGTGATTCCAACGCTGCGCTTATTTTTCTCGAAATACCGTTTCATTGCAGTGTAGCACGGAAAATAATATTAAGTCTCAGGCGGGCCTTGTTTTCGCCTAAAATGTAGGCTGCGCATATAGGCAAAGGAGGAGGCGGAAAAGGAGCTCAAGGTGAGGAGATGCTCGTGCTCGATTTCATGCAACGATCGATCCATCGATAGTCCCGTTGATGTCGTTACACATTTGGAGGTGTGCAATGTTCGTTATTTTGATTTAAGATCTTTTATACGCTTTGAAGTACCTTTGGGTAAAACATATGACTCTGATACTACAAGTTTTCCTCTATACAAGCTTTATCGTGCATCCAGCAGAGTAACAGCGAAAACGCAGGGAGTGTAGGACATAATTCTATTTCGAACGCTACGGGCGTTATGAAAAGGCCTTTTCAAAGAAGGAGCACGTTAGCGCACTAGCTAGAGATTCAAGCTTTTGAATTGTTACCAACACTCTTAATAAAGGTTCTTGTCCAACGAAAGGGACCGTTTCCTCATTTGCCTCCAAATACCAGAAATGAGCCAAAAACTGACAAAAACTATGAAAAAAAGTAGATCTACGTCATCGAAATAAATCCTTTAGTTTACGCTTTGCTAGCAGTGTTTTGATGAAGTAACTATATATCCAATGATACTGAGTGATATGCAAAACTTCAAATCTTGACCGGGAATCGAACCCAGTCACCTCATCCTTTCTGGGGGCGTCTGCTAAGCACCTGGCACAGCCGCGGCTCCTCTTCTGTAATCACTTTTGGGCCCTCCAATAGGTTAAAACGAGAGTTCCATTCCCGCTCGAATTTCAGAGTTTCTGCATATCACTTAGCATTATTGAACATATCACTTTATTTTACCCGTATCACAAACTTTTATTTATTGTGCGGGTCCCCACTACTTCTAGCATTCGACCCATCTCCTCGCATTCATCGTTTGCTTGAAATTTATCTTCAAAAGGGTCGTGATATTCCGGTCGAGCAGATCTTCTTGCATTCTTGAGGACAGCCAGGCAGAGGCGTTTTGATCGACTGGCAGAGGGTGTTAGGGGGCCAGGATGGTCCAAGGGTGTCAACCACGCGACGAGCATCACTAACCATTAGGCAATGAAGAACTTTATTGAGCAGCTTTTTTAAGAAAAAAAAATGATATGATGTTCTACTTATATGCTCAATGATGTTCCGTGGTATGCATACGAGAGAGGAAAGGAGATCCGCAGTGAAATTGTTAGCACGCGCCTACTAAAGGGCAAAAAGTGGGTTCCTGCTCGAGGTTTAACGTTTTGCTTATCTTTCGACACTATTGGAACATAGTCATAATTTAATAACACCTAAACGAAAGGTTGAATAAAGAGTTCTTGGCTAATATATATATATACATATATATGTATATATGTATATATATCCTACAACCGTCGACGTAACTGGGGTTACCTGCCAATGTGTGCTTACCAGAGCAAACCCATTGACGATTGGTTAATCACAGATCGACACCTCAGACTGCACAAAACGTGGTAGCAGACTAGGAACCCGATAGTGCAGTGTTTACCAAACGCGCATCGAAAGGGTGAAACGCCCGAGTTCACCTCCAGCACGAGTTTCAAAGTTCTATGTAAAGGTAGAAGCTTTATGATAAAGCTCCCAGCGTTGATCGATCCCTGAGGGCATGAACGATGCATTCGCCTCCAATTTGCACACCATTTGAGGTGATTGAGAGGCGCATGTGCTGCAGTGGTTAGAGGTGCCCCGCGTCGCACATAAGGTCGGTCGCTGGTTCGATCTTGCACAACATGGCTCACCGAGCCATCCATCTCTCCGAGATCGGTAAATGATACCAGACTGGTCCCAGACTTGTCTGAGCGGATAGGCAGCACTGACTCGATACAACGGCTAGGCCACTGCGAGTCATTGTAAAGGGCCAGATATGACATGGTATGAATTAAAGGACCGATAAGATATGAAAATAAATTAGATTACCTCAAACGAGGTTAAAAGTGAAGACGAATGCATGACGCGTCTTTAAGGGATGCTCGATGCCGAAAGCTTTATCCTTAGTGAGCTTTTTGAGGTAGTTAAACACATATCTGGCCTTCAGAATGACTCAAAGTGGCCTCTCGCTGTACCGAGTCAGTGCCGCTTATCCTCCCATCCCAGCCTAAAACCAGTTTGGTACTGATTTACCAACCTCGGAGGCATGGATGGCTTGGTGAGCCATAAGCGCGATATCAAACCATCGACTTTGTGTGCGACGCAGAGCACCTCTAACCACTACGTCACATGCGCTTGACTTTTGCACATCACTATACATTATTAAGAAGAGCTAGATCACTGAGAAACGAACCGACTCGAGTTGTTGACTTTCGACATTCTCGTCCGTAACGACCCCATCATCTTCCTGACTAAACGCAGAAATGCCAATTGGTACAGCACAAAACGCTATGAGAGCTGCTGCACCAATTAGAACTACGAACCGAGACATCGGCCATACCACCTAATTACTAAATAATCTGCAAAAAAAAATCTTAGGGAGAAACCACACAGAAAAAACGAGTCAAATCGGTGACAATCACGAAATACGAAGCGATCGAGGTAAATCAACCTTTTAAGGGTGGCTGTTAACCCTTTCGTGACCGTAGACTGACTCTCTCTGTATCTCTAACCTCCAGCGTGGCAACGCTGGACGATCTGCTGGACGTCGTCTGCATCTCCAACTCCTAGTGTTCGAAAACACTTGATATTATTGTATCACTTCAATCGTGCTATTGTTGTTACTTTGTCGTATTATGTTACATATAAAATACATTGCTGTTATAAGTAGGAAAATAACAACATTAATACAATTGAAATGATACAATAATACATCTAATGCGTCTCCAAGCTGAGGGTTAGAGACGCAGAGGAAGTGGGGTTCCGCGGTCCCGGAAAGGTCGATCGATTTTCGCACGCTGCGCGCAATTTTCATTGTTTAAAAAGAATATTTCCTTCATTTCTAAGTTAACCTCGTGTGTTTTTTGTATTATTCTGGTACGTTTATGATTTCCTCTACACGCTCATACACATTTTATGCATATATAACTCCTACATGCGAAGAAAACTCCGAACGTGAAATGTAATCTTCTTTTCGCTCCTACAACGCACTTTGGAGACTTTCTCAAGAAATTAAAATCAGCTTCGGAGTCGTCGAGACTTTAGCTATCGAACGGAGTATCAGCATAGTCTAATTAAAAGCTATGTCACGGACCCTAATCGGTCAAGCAAAACACTCCGAAGGTGAAACATAATTTTATTTACGTCACCACATCTGACTACGAAGGCCTTATCGGAAATCAAGCACACTGTTATAATCGCCGACATTCGAACTTTCAAATGACCACTGAATTCTGGCAAAAAAGCTTTGTTTCAGCGAGAGAAAACCCCTGAAAACTTGTGGGTCAAAACGACTCACACCCGCCCGGAAAGGGTCGAGCGGTCCACAACGACTATTATCAACATATTTAACGAGAAAAATAAATAATCATAAGAAAAGACAATGAATGGAAAATAATAAAGCGGATGGAAATGAAACGTATGAGAAACACGTTTGATCTATGAACTCGAGTCACA